>SJYX01021456.1:312627-559173 GCA_006410675.1 Oreotragus oreotragus | reverse complement strand
GTTCCTCTCTTCCTTCCTTCCTTTCCCCCATCATGGGACAAATGAGGGGTGCGTTTCTCATCAAGTCAGCATAGGATACAGCCGGGCTCTTTTTTCTCTGCTAAATGTTTCTCTTGGTCTTTCCAGGCCAGACCTGAAGTCACCTTGACAGGCTGTTGTTCCTGGCAAACTGATAGAAAAGGAAGCCAAAACACTCCTTTTGGCCAAAATGGACATCAGGGCGAAGATAAACAGTTTTAGGTGAGGCTGTCCTGAGAGGGACATGATAGGGTCCAGCCGGATGTGGCAGGTACCTCTGAGACTTGAAAAGGTGGACTCGTGTTTCTCCAGGTTGATCCCTCTGAAGTGATCTTGGTTTGGGTGTTCCTGGAAGGCTTGGAAGTTCCAGGTCTCCCATCGGTCACTGGTCAGGTCTCAGTGATATTCGGGAGGCTGAACTGCCATGGAAAGGTGGAGACTGCTCTCTAGACACATCTGTAGGGCCTTGGGCAAACCACTTGTCCCTAATGCCCTGCATTCCTTTTATACACACTCACACATCAAAAATCTAGGGACCTCCCTGGCGGGCCAGTGGTTAGGACTCTATTTTCAGTGGTGAGGGCACAGGTTCAATCCCTGGTTGGGGAACGGAGATTTTGCAAGTCATGTGGTGTCAAAAACATGACAGAACAAAACAAAAACAGAGCAAATCACAGCGGTGCTCCAGGCGAAGCCATGGGCCCGGGGAAGCCCAGTATCAGTGGCGGGACTGGGCCAGGTCCCAGTCTCTCGACCTCTCTGTTCCTCCCTGCTTCCCTCAGTGTTTCCTCACTTCCGCTGGTGATTTGTACAAGACTTAGCAGTGTATGAATTCACAGAAACCAGGAATGCTTGGCCCCTCCTGATATTTCCCTTGGTGTTAAAATTCGTAGGCAAACCCTGTGACCCCTGTTTCCCCGGGCAGAGCGAATGAGCACGGGGGTCGTGCAGCGGCAGGACTCGTTTCCCGAAGCGTCGCTGAGCACATGTGCGCTCTCCTCACCTGGCTGTGGCGTCGTCTGGCCCGAGCGGCGCTGCGGGCGGGTGGCTCTGGCTACCAAGATGAGTTGTCTGTCCCCAGTGGCTGGGGCGGCATTGCTTTTGAGCACGTCGTCTTCCCCACACCGCAGACTTGCTTGATTTACTGAGTGTGGGCAATCACTCAGCCCTTGTAGGCAGCTGAGCAGGCAGTTTAATCAGAGGAGAAAGAACAGTTGAGCTCAGGACATGGTGAAAGTAGAGAAATTCTCCAGCTTCCCAAGCCTGCTCGCGCCACTGTCGGTGTCAGTGACGATAGATTTAGCAGGCAGAGAACAGAATGCAGAAAAGATTTCCTGGAGAACAGCCCCGTGGAGAAATGAAGTGTGGTCCAACTTTGACATGGGCAGCTCAGACCGTTACTCATAAGAGCAAATGTTGGCTTAGTAATTTATGGGGAAGAGGGGGGAAAGGGTGGGAGAGGGGTGCCTTGTCTTCTCAGGAAACTGGGCCCCGACTGCTTGGGAAAGTCCTAGCTTGCTTTGAGATTTGATCCCTTCCCACTCCCACCCCCGACCACAGAATCCTGCAGGGAAGGAAGGGGAGAAGTGAACAAAAGTGGGTGCTTTGGGGAGAAGAAAACCTTCTGGAGGGGCCGCCTGCCGCCTGCTCGCCCATCCTCAGCAACATCCTCCCATACATGGGCTCCCCTGGGCCTAGAAACCTTTCCTGGGGCCTGCCTTCTGGGGAGGCTCCAGGCAAAAGGCAGTAAAATGCCATTTAAAAAGTGTTTATGGAGTTTGTTGCCAAAGACAGGAAGGCTGAGGGAAACGAATGAGACGCAGAGCATCCCTGAGGATGCTCACAGAATAGGCAGGTGACAGGTCAGTGTCAGGGCGGGGAGCTCCGGAGAAGGGAAGCAGCAGCGCCTTCCAAGAGGACAGCGAGCGGAGGCGAGGGTGTGCTGTGAGCTGGGGGCCGCGGCGCGCAGGCCAGCCTGGCTGCTCTTCTGCGGGCTCGGTGCCCCGGAGCACGCTCCCGGGCCTGTCTCAGAGCTCGTGTGTGGCTTCAGTGAGTTCATGGCCGTGAACTTGGCCCAGAGTCTGCCAGCTGCGTGGACAGAGCACTCGGCACTGTGTTTGGTGTCCCCCACCAGCAGCAGCGATAGCACCTTCAGGACCCGTGAGCTGAGCCTTGAAGGATAAGCAAGCAGCCAGGCAGACCGAGGTCAAGAACAAGGCATGAAGACATATGGGTGCCGGGCGTAGTTCTGCAAGAGTGGTGCCTTGTTTGTTGGCTGGAGATTCAAGACTGGTGGGGGTGGGCTCAGGCCAGGAGCTCTGAGTCCAGGGAGGGGTGACGCAGCTCTGGGTAAGGCCAAGGCCCCGGGAATGGGCACATGGGGTCAGAGAGACTCTCTCCTAAAACTCCGCCTGACCTGGGGACATGGAGGCACCAGAGAGTCAAGGCCAGCTCCCAGGCTCCAGCCTGCGCTGCACTGTCCGAAATAGCTGATGTCTGTCCATCCTTTGCCAGCTTGCCCTTTTTGCCTCTTGGCACCGCTCACTGCCCTTAGACNGAGACTCTCTCCTAAAACTCCGCCTGACCTGGGGGCATGGAGGCGCCAGAGAGTCAAGGTCAGCTCCCAGGCTCCAGCCTGCGCTGCACTGTCTGAAATAGCTGATGTCTGTCCATCCTTTGCCAGCTTGCCCTTTTTGCCTCTTGGCACCGCTCACTGCCCTTAGACTGTCTCAGGCCTCCAGGCCACCCCCGGACCAGGGCCGCCTGAGTGTTTCAGCAGAGTATGTGGCAGCCTCTGGAATGTAATTCCCTGGGCTTTAGGAAAACCCCACTCCCACAGCCTTCCAATTCTTGCCTGGGGGAAGCTCCGGGCCCAAGGGGGAGGCTGACCTGTGCTCAACAGTTAAGTCTAACCCAAGACAGATGGTGGTAAATGTTCACATTGGGAGGCAAGATGTGGAGGGTCTGACAATAGGGCAGGCCCCGAGGGGACCTCTTCTGTTCTCACTTTCTTCTCTGGGGAGCGGGCTTCCCTCATCTACAGATGAGAATATTAACGTCTGGAGTTGCGGTGACCGATTGAATGAGGTGACATGCGCGATGCTGCTAGACCCTTCCAAACCCTTCTCGTAATAGTGATGGTGTTGCCCGGATTAAATGGGATAGGATGCACGCATAATACCCAGTTCAGAGCCGGGTGTTCCAGGCCACCCCCGGACCAGGGCCGCCTGAGTGTTTCAGCAGAGTATGTGGCAGCCTCTGGAATGTAATTCCCTGGGCTTTAGGAAAACCCCACTCCCACAGCCTTCCAATTCTTGCCTGGGGGAAGCTCCGGGCCCAAGGGGGAGGCTGACCTGTGCTCAACAGTTAAGTCTAACCCAAGACAGATGGTGGTAAATGTTCACATTGGGAGGCAAGATGTGGAGGGTCTGACAATAGGGCAGGCCCCGAGGGGACCTCTTCTGTTCTCACTTTCTTCTCTGGGGAGCGGGCTTCCCTCATCTACAGATGAGAATATTAACGTCTGGAGTTGCGGTGACCGATTGAATGAGGTGACATGCGCGATGCTGCTAGACCCTTCCAAACCCTTCTCGTAATAGTGATGGTGTTGCCCGGATTAAATGGGATAGGATGCACGCATAATACCCAGTTCAGAGCCGGGTGTGGGGTAACAGTATGTATTATATCCCATTTCCTTCTCCCCTTCTGTTGGAACAGACTTCCTGCCCTTCACAGGGCTCTTCATTGGTGAGCATCATCAACGTAGCCACTTTGGCCTTACTTAGATCAGCCCCATGTATCCAACCAAGGGAAAGTCTCCATTAATCTGTGCTGCAGAGAGACTCCATTTTTAATTATTTCAAGTNAGACTTCCTGCCCTTCACAGGGCTCTTCATTGGTGAGCATCATCAACGTAGCCACTTTGGCCTTACTTAGATCAGCCCCACGTATCCAACCAAGGGAAAGTCTCCATTAATCTGTGCTGCAGAGAGACTCCATTTTTAATTATTTCAAGTCAACAAGGTTTTAACAGGGGTCTCCTCCGTCCCAGGCTTTGCTCTGGGGTGTCTGACTGGCAGGATCAGTTCTCAGGCTGACCATTTGGTACGCCTTCTTTTGCGATCTCACTTTTGATCAACATAGGTCCTTCGTCAGGATAAAGCGGGGACTGTGAGCTCACAGTTACCAAAGGATGCTTACACATGCAGGAAAAACAAATGCCAGCTCTGCAGCTCTCGATGGATGGTGGAGTAGGGGCTAGTGTGTATCACGCATCTTCCGTGTGCCAGGTACTGTATATAACCCCTGAACTTTATAGGATGTTTTCATTTCACTGATAAAAGTGAAGAGCCACGGGGCTGACTGTTGACCTCACTGCTTTTAAGCCCATGAACGAGACTTTTAACAGATGGCTGCCCTGCTCTTTTCTGCCTTCGTGTGCCGGCATTTCACTGTGACCTTGGTTCCTCCGTTTCTTCTAGCAGAGCAGCTTCTGCTTTCTTCAGGACTACCTTCTCTGGTAGTCTGCAGGCTCCTCTTTCTCCGTGTCTTGCAGAGGTCCCTTTTTTTTTTTAATGTGTTCATTCGTTTACTTACCTTTGCCGTGCTGGGTCTTCGTTGCTGTGCGTGGGCTTGCTCCAGTTGCGATGAGCAGGGGCCACGCTCCAGTTGTGACGCACGGGCATCTCATCGTGGTGGCTTTTCCCGTTGTGGAGCGCAGGCGCTACAGTGAGCTGGCTTCAGCAGCCGCAGCCCGTGGGCTCGGGGTGGCGGCTCACGGGCTCCAGCGGGCGGGCTCAGCAGTTGTGGCACATGGACCGAGCTGCCCTGTGTATGTGGAGTCTTTCCAGACTAGGGATCGAACCCGCGTCCCCTGCCTTGGCAGGCAGATTCTTGAACAGTGGGCCACCAGGGAGATCTGCAAGTGTACCTTGAGTGGCGAGATCTATGTCACAGGTAGAACTGAAGGTCCTCTGTTTTTCCTGTTTAGCCTTTGCATGGCTCTCGTCTAGAAATCCCAGTCTTATTTATCTTTGTCTTCAGCTTATAGAGCACCGAAAGCACCCTTTCCAGCTACTTTTCAAGGGCCAGCAGCTACAGAGTGGCTCTACAGATTTATGATGGCAAGGTTGGAGGCCACCAAGTTCGAGTTGAGGGGAAGATGAAAAGAACCATTTGGATGAGGTTGGGAGTATTTTGGCCCTAAAATAGACCAGATGTGCCTGCACTGAGATCAAGATAAGGAACTGAAATTTTGCTGGGAACTCATGATCCTCTCACCATGCTGCTCTGGGGACATGGTTGAATGGAAGAAACTTTAGATTCGTGGTCAGAAGACCTGACTTTCATATTCCTTGCCTGCCAGCTGTGTGACCTTGGCGAATTGGCTTCCTTTTCTAAGCCTGTTTCCCACT
Source organism: Oreotragus oreotragus (assembly GCA_006410675.1). Taxonomy (NCBI): domain Eukaryota; kingdom Metazoa; phylum Chordata; class Mammalia; order Artiodactyla; family Bovidae; genus Oreotragus; species Oreotragus oreotragus. Next base: position 553,741 of record SJYX01021456.1, on the reverse strand, counting down.
TATTCCGCGATAGGCTGCTTCTTCAGTGTGCAGAAGAAAAGAGAGGAGATAGCGTTTCAAAAGTGTTTGGCACATACGGAATGGTCGTTCCTTTTGGAGCTTTGGAATCGTTGCCTCTATTTGCTTTCCTGCTCTTTTATCCTACTTAGAATGTTAATTAAGATGAGGTAATACCGTTTGTTATTCTTGAGCACGATAGCCAGATACATGCTAAGTCGGTGAGAGTCTGTCTGTGTATTAGGGTTTGTCAGAGGGAAAAATGGTGTTGCATCTCAAGCCCAAAGACAGCCTAGAGGCAGAATTTCCTCTTCCCTGGGAACATCTGTCTTTTATTCTCTTTTGACTTTCAACGGATTAGATGAAGCCCACCCATATTTTGGAGCATAATCTGCTCTACTCAAAGTTTGCTAGTTTAAATGTTGATCCCCTCTAAAAAGCAGCTTCACAGCAGTAACTAGGCTAATATTTCCCCAAGTGACTATGTATCACAGCCTAGCCGAGTTGACCCATAAAATTAACCATTACAGTCTGCTGCCAGGATGTGTAGTGTGATCAGTAGGAATGAGTCATCGGGGTCAGGAGGCGGCTTACCTGTGGTCTAGAGACAAAGAGCAACACAGCTTGTAGAAACATCTGTGAGGGCTCGAGGCTGATTCATCCTACCTGGGATATGACCACAAATCATGAGTCTGTGCATGCCTTGGAAAATCATCACACCCCCTCCAGAATTCCCAGGTCCTGGTAAGAAATCTCCCCAAGAAGTAGAGGTTTTGATCTTTCCGCTTAATCCTGACATGGGCACCTCTGGAGGGACGATGATTTTTTTCGAGACTCTAGAGTGAAATAAGATTCGGAGTCTAAGGAGAGGCCCACGTCTGTCTCCAGGATCTTCCAGCTATAAATCAAGCCCATATTCACCTCTTGATCTTGTAACAAGCTGGAGACGGGGGTCTGTGTTTCTCTCTGCTGCATCATTGGAGTCCGTGTCCAAGTTCCCAGAGCTTTGTACTTGTCGTTGCCCAGGCATCTGTTTTGAAATGAGAAATCTCGGATACTTGAACAATGAAGTTTAAAGAGTAAAGTCAGCTCAAGTTGTTAGAAACGTGGGACAGAATAAATGTGGTGTTGGCTCTGCTGATGTGGGAAAAGGCCACAGAGAAGTCAACCAGCCCGCCTGCTAGCGTGTGTCTTTTTGCCTGTCTTGCAGCAGTGGTACTGGAAGTCACAACAGCTAAGCTGCTTTGGGGTCTCTTTCATGGGCTGGGTGCTCAGTGGAGCTCGTTACACGCGTTATCTCACTTGTCCTTTACATCAGTTTTTTGAAATAAAGACTGCTTTTCATCCTCTCTTTCTGATTGAGGAGACCAAGCTCAGAGAGGTTAGGTTACTTGAATAGGTTACACAGCTGGTAATGTTAGCCAGTCTAGACTCATACCACTCACTGCACAATAGCCCAATAAATTAAGGGATGCGTTGTTGGGTAAAGGAATGGCAACTTTATTTAGAAAGCCAGCAGATGGAGAGGATAGTGGACTGGTGTCCCAAAGAACCATCTTATTCAAATTAGAATTCAGGCTTTGTTTACACTGAAAGAGAGGGCGTGTGATTGGTTGGTGCAGACTTCTTAAGGTCAGAATCCTTAGCTCTTGCAGCAGCCCACTGTCAGTCAGATACTATGTCCCTGTAATCCTCAATCAGACACATGTTATATGAATGGAAAAGTGCTACACCCTTAAAGGTCAGAGCCTTGACAAGTATCCTGTCTATTTCAGGCTCTGGACAACATTCTCAACTTGTAGCAAAAGTAATAGAACACAAGGCAAAAGGAACAGATCCAGTATGGGGTCACATTTGTTCTTCCCAGTCCAGTGACTGATGGGACCACGTGTTTAACCAGGCTGAATTCAGAGCCTGTGCTCCAGAGCTCTGTAGTGTGGCTTCTTGCTAGTATCTCTAATTATATGGAAGGCAAGACCAAAGGGAGGAGTGGGCATCTGGGAACAGCACAAACGCTTGGTTTCCCCTGTGCCGTATTCAGTTCAGTCGCTCAGTCGTGTCTGACTCTTTACGACCCCATGAATCGCAGCACGCCAGGCCTCCCTGTCCATCGCCAGCTCCCGGAGTTCATGCAGACTCACGTCCGTCAAGTTAGTGATGCCATGCAGCCATCTCATCCTCTGTCGTCCCCTTCTCCTCCTGCCCCCAATCCCTCCCAGCATCAGAGTCTTTTCCAATGAGTCAACTCTTCGCATGAGGTGGCCAAAGTACTGGAGTTTCAGCTTGAGCATCATTCCTTCCCAAGAAATCCCAGGGCTGATCTCCTTCAGAAGGGACTGGTTGGATCTCCTTGCAGGTGCCATATATTAGGGAGCGTTAAAACCATATAAGCAGATGGAGGGTTATGTTCAAAGGGTAAGGCTTGGAGGGTTGAGTTGCATACAAACTTTCACTTGGCCAGTGCTTGTGGAAGGACCAAAGAGGCTGGCTGAGGTGGGGGCAAAAACGAATACTTTTGTTTGCCTCAAAAGCATTATTTTGCCTTTCATTTCAATTAAATGGCTCAGGTTTTGATATAGCATTAGAAACACTTGTATCAACATTCTCCAGGTGCTGGCTGGCAGACAGTGAGTGGATGCAAAACTGATCTGTGTGTTTTGGAAACAAAAACCAATGAGATGGTCAGAGTCAGGAAGGTTCGGAGTTTGAGCCCCTCCTGCATGGTGATTTCTTGAAGGACCTCACCGCAATGTGGTTTCAGGCCATGAAGTCTCATCAAAGTGGGCATTTCAGTCACCGGCAGTTTCCAGCCTTTGTGCATGTGATACGTGAACTTCTCCGAGGAAATTGTAGTTGTGTAGCCTCTCACCCACTGCAAACCCAAACAAAACACACAATTACAAGCTCAGCGCCACCCAGAGACCCCAGAACCATGCACGGCACGTTAGAGCTTTATTAATCGAGTGACTTTTGCCTTACGCTGTGGGAGTTGTTAATTAAAACCACTCAACCGTTGAGTTGGAAGAGAGGGAGGGAGACAGAGAGATTGAAGACAGCTAACAGCCGGGCTTCCCTCCCGCCTTGGCAGGCTGGCGCAGCTATTTTAGAGGTGGACACAGGCTTTACGGTTGAATAAACCCTTCTCCAGAGGTGTGTGTGAGGTTTCCTGGGAACAGCTTTCGTTTAATGCCCTGCAGCCAGGCCTCCTGTGCACAAAGCTTCTGACCAAGTATGCAGAACAGTTAACAATAAGGATCATGGTGATAAAAATAGCAGCTACCCTGTATTACTGTTTAGAGAGCATTTCTGAATGCCTGACTCGGTGTGCGGAGCTTTATACACCTTGTCTCTTGTCCCTCACCGTCGTCCGTGTGTCATCTGCTCCTCCCAACAGGGACGCAGGGACTCGCAGGGCATCCACATCTTGCCCAAGGTCACAGAGCCTGGTGAGTTAGGGAGCCGGGACTCCCACACACCTGACTGCAAAGCAGAAGGGCAGCCACCCTGTCTCAGGGTGTTTACTGAGAACCCTGTAATCTGCTTAAGCATGTTAAAGATCTAACCCCTCTTCTCCTCCTCAAACCTGCTTCTCGTATGTTTCCATATCCATTTCTCCTCCACAGCCAGAAAATCAGGAAGAATCTCAGACTCTTCTCTTCTGTTGTCCCTGGAAGGCTGGTCACCAGGGTCAATGGATTTGCTCTCTTCCCTGTCTCTTAGCGCGGTTTCATCCAGTCTTTCTGCTCGTGTTTCTCCCCCAGATGATTGCCCTTTCCTTGCTTTCTTCACCTCTGACCCCAGTGCGTATCCAACAAGTCCATCCTACTCTTGGGTGAGAAAACTCCTTCTAGAGTATTAATCTGATTACATGATCACCTGCTTATCATTTCTCAGTGGCTCCATCTTGCCTGGTGGGTAAACTCTTGAGTTTCTGTGGCTTGTATAATAAATGACTCCAAGATTTGGCAGCTGGAAAGCAGTGTTTGATGATGCTCACAGGTCTCTGTCTCAGGATTGGGACAAGGTTATAGCGGAGACGGCCTGTCTGTGCTCCCCACATCTGGAGTCTCAGTGGGGAGGCCCCCAGGGCTGGAGCTAGCATAATAGTTGGGGGGGGGTGGTCCATGCTGTTCCAAAGCTTGTTCACTCACACATCTGACACTTAGGCTGGGACAATTTGAAGGTAAGGATGCCCGTACCTCTCTCTGTGGCTTGGCTTCCTTTGAACCTGGAAGCCTCCAAGCCCCAAGGACAAGTGTTACTGCGAGCGAAGCAAAGGTGGCCTTTTCTCCTCTACCTTGGAAGTCACAGAGTGTCACTTTCACCCAGCTGTGTTGGTGAAAGCAGTCACAGGCTCCAGTTCACTAGAGGGAGCGCAGATCCCACCTCTCAGGGGACAGGGCACCTTGAAGAAGACCATTCAGGATGGCGATGTTGGGGAGCCGCCTTTGGAAGGTGCATCTGCCCCACCCCACCCCATGCATTGTCCACATGCTGAGACACCCGGCCCTCCATGTCCATGGTCCTCCGTTGGAGGGTAAGTTCTGTGGAGATAGAGCTTGTCTGTCTCACTGACCATGGATCTCCTGTGCCCAGCACAGTGCTTGGCACAAAGGAAGCCCTCCTTTCCATGGGGAACTAATGAGGGATCTGCTTGCCCAGCCCCATAGCTTGTCCTCTCCACTGTCCCCTGAACGCCCATTCCTCCCCCACTGGCTTCCTAGCCTTGCCACTCTGGACCACTGACATTTTCCTTGATGGACATGCCACGCGCTCAGACCTCTGTGCCTTTTACATGTGGCTGGTCTCTCTCTGTCCATAAATCCCTCCCCGCTCCATTCCCACCCACCTGCTGCAGTCCTTTAAGAATCTGCTGAAGCTGGGAAGCCTTCTCTGACAATACCAGCAGATGTCGGCTTCCCTCTGGTGGGTCCCGAACAGCTGGTAATGCCTCGCAGATGGCTCATCTTGGTTCCTTTTGCTGTGTCTGTCTGTATAACTCTCTGTGCCCTAGATTAGGATATCTGTGAGCAGAGGAATTGTGTCTTTTCACACCTGCATTTCTAACATCTCCTGCCAGACCTGCTGTATATGCTTAGTGATGTGTTTGGAATGAAGGGAGAGAGAAAGAGGGTAGTTTTATCAGTGGTACCACTGGTACTGATGCTACTGCTGTTGCTGATAATAACGGCACCCAGTGTTGTGGAGCACTTTTAATATGGCAGGTGCTTTTCAGGTATTATATCAGTGGATACTTAGAGAAATCCTAGGAGGCCGATAACACTGTTATTATCCCCATTTTATACACATGGAAACTGTGGATAATAGAGGCCACTCGTCCGAGGTCATCCGACTACTGAGAGAGACAGCCAGTTTCAGGAAGCTTGAGGACTTGGTGCTGCCACCTGCTGAGTTTTAGGTTCTAAAGGTATCTCTTTATAAAGATATAAATCCTACCTTCAACTGGATTGGTAGGATAGTAATGTGGGAAGTGACAGAGTATCTGCTGGCTAGACAGTGTCTGTTTTGTTCTTGGTGCCAGGTTTGAAGAGGTTCAGAATGAGGCAAGGGTTTGTTTAGGGAAGGGTGACAAGCAAGGAAAAGGGTTTGAATGTCATAAAAATGTTCATAGAAGCTAGATGTGCTTGACATGGAAAATGCTTAGAAGAGCAATAGGTTTAAAAGGACCAAACTGAAACTGTAGGTTAGACTTCCATTTTTTATTTCCTAAACACGAAGGTGACTGTTAAAAAACATGCTGAAAATCAAAGCTGTCCAAAGCGGGCTGGGCTCCTTATAAGAACGTGAGCCTCCTGTTCCTGCGGGTAATCAAGCAGAACCTGGAAACCTATTTCCACGCTTTGCAGAAGGAATTGTTTCATGAGGTGAGAAGCTGAGAGACGGGACCTGTAAAAGTTCTTCCCAGCGTAAGATTCAGGGCGTTCGGTTCCCATGGAAATCACTGAGGTTCTAATAAGGATGGAGCAGAGCTGGGTGTTGGGCTCAGGAGAAGGTCTCTTGGACAAGCCTGTGGGTGGTAGCTGGGCACGAGAGCTATTCCTTCTGAAAATGTTCTCACGCAAGCCCCCTTCAGATAAGCACAAAAATCAGACCCGCCTCCTTCCCCGTCTGCAGGTTCTGGACTGGCAGCCTTCAGAGAGGCTGTAGTGCACACCTGCCCAGGTGTTCCTGAGAGTCACACTCCCTCGATTGTGTAATGAAATCAATAGGTTCTTAAAGTGTAAAAAGGTTACAATGTGGTGTAAGCTCGCTCTAAGGATGCAAGGTTGGGGGTCTCCGCTTTGCCCCTGCTCAGCCGATCCATCTCATTCATATAAAAGTAGAAACATTTGAACAAGTGGAAGCCTGAGAAAGTCAGGGACCCCGTTCCTTTGTCTGTGCAGCTGTTGGGACTGCGGCTCCTACAGCCGTAATAGAAGGTAATTCGAGTATCCTGTAGACAACCAGCTTTTGCTTGATCCCTGCTCCGGAGGTCCCTGCCCGGGGTTCCGGCTTGCTCTCGGCCCACCCTTCCCGCCAGCGGGCTCCAGCTGCCCAGGGGGTGCCCTGCCCCTCCCTCCTCGCACCGCCCTCAGCTCTGTCTGTCCCCAGGCTGGCCCGTTTGCCTGGATGCTGGACTCCTGGGTATCTCCTGCCCACGTGACCTCCTGAGCTCCAGCAGCTGCCTCGCTGGGGGAAGATGCACCCCTGTCTTTCATGCAAACACTCCTGTGGCATTGTCCAGGTCCATACATGTTGAATTCAAGGGGTAGTTATGCCTTTCCAACAGAACTCCCTGCTCTGCTGGTTTCATTTTTTACTCTGTTTTAGAAAAACCACAGACAATGGGAATTCAGCCCCGGGACAACATGACTGCCTTCAGCGCAGGTTCAGGAGTCACTGAGAGTGGCACTGACATTGTTCCCTCCACGGGGGACTCTGTTCATGCCACGCTGTCCCTTGAATGGGACCTGTGCCCCTCCTTCCAAGCCCTTTCTTACTAGCTTTCCCTGCGTGGGGGGCCCCCAACTTCCTAGAAGTCTTCCTTGAGGCCTTTAGCTCACCTAGCCTCTGTGACTATATTTAACTTTTCTCTAAATAGATGCAAGGATGTCTCACTTCTTTGTATTCTCTAAATCCTTAAGACACATATTATATTTATATTAAAACAACTTAATTCTGGGTTATTATTTATTCTTTCATTTAGTTCATTAAGAATATTTGTTAGGTACCTATCTCAAGAGTTCTAATCACAATCTAGGGACTGTGGGCAGTGAAGCAAAAATATAAGCTCAAAAACAATAATTACGATAATCATAATTATAATACTGGTCCTAAATTTATTGAGCTTGTTGAGAGACTGGAACACAAGGAGACAAATAGATAAAACAGTTGTAACAAAATGGAAAGTAGGGAAACCAAACTTCAGTTTTACTATAAAAGATTTGTTGAACATGATAAATTTATTGAGAGCAAAAATATATTAAAACAAAGACACAGCAGTGACTATTTCCTAGCTGTGTTTCCTTGAGTAAATCACTTAAACTCTTGAGTGTCAGTTCCTCATCTGAGAAATCCTCAAACCAAGTAATCTTGGGGACCTCCCCTGCCAACTCCTGATCTAACATTCTGTCGTTCTGTAAGACTGTGTATTACTGGTTTTCTTCTTAATGCCTGGTTGCATTTTAAAGTTTTAGAGGTACAACCTTTTCAGGTTGGTATCCTAAGTGGGAGGTGGGGAAGATGAATTTTTAAAAAAAACCTCTGATATTTCAACACCAAGATGATAGGGAAGGCAGGGTATGGTGAAATGAGAGCGCTGCATGTCAGTGTAGAGATGAACACAGGGGGTTTTTAAAATTCTTTTCCATTATGGTTTATCATGATATTGAATATAGTTCCCTGTGCTATACAATAGGACCCTGTTCTTTATCCATTCTATGTATAACGGTTTGCATCTATTCTCCCCAGACTACCGAGCCACCCTTCCCCCATGCTCCTCCTCCTTGGCAACCAGAAGTCTGTTCTCTGCGTCTGTGAGTCTGTTCTGTAGACAAGCTTATTTGTGTCATATTTTCAGTCGCACAATACAGCTGTTATCATGTGGTGCTTGTCCTCCTCCTCCTGACTGACTTCGCTTAGTGTGGTAAGCTCTGGTTTCTTCTGCGTTGCTGTACGTGGCTTATTTCACTCTCTTTTATGGCTGGGGAGCGTCCCATTGTATATATGGACCGTGACTTCTTTATCCCTTCCTCTCTTGATGGACACTCAGGTTCTGTCCACGTCTTGGCTATTGTAAACAGTGCCATACTGAGCTTGGGGTGCACGTACCTTTTTGAATTATGGTTTTCTCCAGATGAATGCCCAGGAGTAGGATTGCTGAATCATATGGCAACTCAAGCACGGCGTTTCAATCATTGACGAGTACATCATTTGTCTTTTGGATTTTGTACCATGTTGGACCCCAAGGCACATTTTGGAGTAGGACAGACTTTTATGAGCTTTGGTAGAAAAGGGCATTTTCCTGTGGCCCAGGGACTCAGGTATTATCTGGGATATGCTCAGGTGGGGGCTGGGCTCCCCCCCCCNCTGGACTGGAAGAAACACAAGCTGGAATCAAGATTGCCGGGAGAAATATCAATAACCTCAGATATGCAGATGATACCACCCTTATGGCAGAAAGTGAAGAGGACCTAAAAAGCCTCTTGATGAAAGTAAAGAGGAGAGCAAAAAAGTTGGCTTAAAGCTCAATATTCAGCAAACGAAGATCATGGCATCTGGTCCCATCACTTCATGGGAAATAGATGGGGAAACAGTGGAAACAGTGTCAGACTTTAATTTTGGGGGCTCCAAAATCACTGCAGATGGTGACTGCAGCCATGAAATTAAAAGATGCTTACTCCTTGGAAGAAAAGTTATGACCAACCTGGATAGCATATTCAAAAGCAGAGACATTACTTTGCCAACTAAGGTCTGTCTAGTCAAGGCTATGGTTTTTCCTGTGGTCATGTATGGATGTGAGAGTTGGACTGTGAAGAAGGCTGAGCGCCGAAGAATTGATGCTTTTGAACTGTGGTGTTGGAGAAGACTCTTGAGAGTCCCTTGGACTGCAAGGAGCTCCAACCAGTCAATCCTAAAGGAAATCAGTCCTGAATATTCACTGGAAGGACTGATGCTGAAGCTGAAACGCTAATACTTTGGTCCCCTGATTCACTGAAAAAGACTCTGATGCTGGGAAAGATTGAGGGCAGAAGGAGAAGGGTTTTGTCAGAGGATGACATGGTTAGATAGCATCACTGACTCAATGGACATGAATTTGAGCAAATTCTGGGAGATGGTGGAGGACAGAGGAGCCTGAAGTGCTATAGTCCACAGGGTCACAGAGAGTGAGACACAACTTATCGCCTGAACAACAGCTCTGTTTTCCATGGTCTTACGTCTCTGATTTTCCCAACTTTTATATGCCTGGGATAATATTATAAATAATATATAACTTTTATATTATTTACCAAATAATAAAACCAAGTGACAGACTGCCCAGTCTTTCTTATAGAAAGACCACAAAATGGGAATTCCATGGCAGTCCTGTGGTTAAGACTTTGCCTTCCAATCCAGGGGGTTCAACCCCTGGTCAGGAAGCTAAGATCCCACATACCTTGTGGCCAAGAAACAAAAACATAAAACAGAAGCAATATTGTAACAAATTCAATAGACTTAAAAATGGTCCACATCAAAAAAAAAAAAATCTTAAAAAAAAGACCACAAAATGCTGCAGCCTCTAGGTTCTAGTCACCACCTGAAAATAATAATCATGTCAGAAGTCACACAACTATAAAAATTAATTTTTAAAAAGTCATGCAATTAAGGGATATTACTTCCCTACCTAAACTTCCTGTTATTGGGGAGGGCAGTGGAAGGGAAAGGGGAAAGGGAAGGACATTTTATAAGGCTAATAAGTTTATTTTAGTCCCAAGGTTTTTTAAAAATTATTTTAAAAATTATACAATAGAGTGAGAAGCATAATAAAAACTCAATATACCTGCCCCTTAGATTCACTATTATCAAAGTGTTGCTGCACTTCATCCGTATCTTTTGTCCCATTTTGCTGAATTATTCCAAAGCAAATCCCAAACATAATTTTATTTCATCCCTGTATACTTCTGTATCCATTTCTGTATATGTATTTTCTTATATAATACTACCGTTATCTTAACAAAATGAATAGCTTAGACTATTCAAAATTGCTTCATACATACCTTTTTCAGATTCTTGTTTTGTTTTACATCAGGATCTAAGCAAGGTCCATACATTATATTTGAGGGTTGTACTCTCTACGAATCTGTCTTAATGTAGAGGTACCTTCCCATTTTTCAAATTCAAGCCATTAACTTGTTGAAGAAATTGGATGAATTTTCCTATAGAGTGGTCTCTTCTCTGGATATCTGCCTTCTCATGATAGAATTCATTTCCCTCTCTCCCCCTGTCTCTTATAAAGGGAATTCTCACTGTTTTCCTCTTTACATACTCTTTTCATCTAAACTAGAAAACGCAGAAAATGATTTGAGACTGTTTTCTCAATTCTCCCAAGGAGGGTACACAGTGCGTGCCATTCTAGGTGTGTAACTAAAGTGAACTTGGGTCTTATTTGCTGACTGGGGAGCAGAGCCCATTCACTAACACCGGGGTGTCATGAAGGAAGTGACAACATTTATTTGTAAGGTGCCAAGCAAAGAGTGCAAGGTAGCTGGTGCTCAAAAGACCTGAATTCCCCAGTGGATTTCAGGGAATGATTTTCAAGACAACCTTAGGGGCGGAGGTTGCAGGGAGCGTGATCAGCTCATGGACTTTCTTCTGATTGGTTGGTGATGAGGTGGTAACAGGGTGACGTTTCAGGAATCTTTATCATCAATCGTCTGGTTCCAACCAGTCTGGGGTCTGTGTGCTCTGCTCCTTTTCAGCATTTAGTTACCATCCTCCACCTGGGTGGGTGGGGGGTTCTAAGCCCCAGCAGAATAACTCAAAAATACATGTCAGGATTCCTGGAGGAGGAACTAGGACTCTGTTTTATTGCTGAACTGGTTGACTGCTTTTCCTTTGATTCTGCGCTCCCTCACTTTCCTAATTAGCAACTGATTGAGTCTGCTCATTAGAATTCAGGGAAGTTTTAGTAAATGAAAACCTTTTTCTACAAGAAACAGGGGACACAGAGGGACTTTTGTGCCTGGGAGGCCCCACCGTCCACAGTTTCAATCCCCTTTTCTTTGATACTCTTCAGTTGTATCCAGTTCCCCTAGGGAACTAGAGGCAGGACAAGGGAATAATGTTTTAGATAAAGAGTTTAATCATAAACTCAGCCAGAGAACTCAGTTTTAGGGGCACTCTGTTTCAACTGAAGGATTCCCTGGTGGCTCAGCTGGTAAAGAATCCGTCTGCAGTACAGGAGACCTGGGTTCGATCCCTGGGATGGGAAGATTCCCTGGAGAAGGGAAAGGCTACCCACTCCAGTATTCTGGCCTAGAGAATTCCATGCACTGTATAGTCCATGGGGTCGCAAACAGTTGGACACGACTGAGCAACTTACACACACACTGGTGGCTCAGACGGTAAAGCATCTGCCTGCAATGTGGGAGACCCGGGTTCAATCCCTAGGTGAGGAAGATTCCCCTGGAGAAGGAAATGGCAAGCCAAACCATATCCCTGCCTGGAAAATCCCATGGACGGAGGAGCCTGGTAGGCTACAGTCCATGGGGTCACAAAGAGTCAGANACCCGGGTTCAATCCCTAGGTGAGGAAGATTCCCCTGGAGAAGGAAATGGCAAGCCAAACCATATCCCTGCCTGGAAAATCCCATGGACGGAGGAGCCTGGTAGGCTACAGTCCATGGGGTCACAAAGAGTCAGACACAACTGAGCAATTTCACTTTTCCTAGAGAAGGGAATGGCTACCCACTCCAGTCTTCTTGCCTGAAGAATTCCATGAACAGAGTGAAGAGAAGTTAATTTATTATACATAGTGGATTCCTTAGGGCAGTTGAACTTAAAATTTTAAAACCCAAATGAAAAAGGTTTAAAGTCTTGATTATATTGTTTCAACTATTTATTTTTTTTTGGCAGAAATACTTCATTGGAGGCACTGAATCCTTCATATTGAAGGTTATCAGGAGGTACAATGTCTATTCTCGCTTTTAGTGACAGGAAGATGAATTAATGGGTTCAGATGATGACAGTGAGTAATAGTTTCATCCATTAACGACTGCCATAGATATTCTGAGGGAGGGGGAGGAACCTAAGACAAGAATTGAGTGAAACATTTACCAAAGGTGACCTCATCTTAGGGCCTGGACAGGATGATGACTCATGCAGCATATACAACAGCAAACTGTCTTCATCGATCTTAATCAAAAGAAATCAATTTGACTTCTCCCCATCAGCACACCCAATAAAGTGGTCAGTAATACTGAGGGCAAGACTAGACACAAACCATTCATTTATATCCTAAGAGAGCTTTAAAAATAAAAATCAACATATTCAAAGTCTTTTACCCAGCAGAACAGGCATAGCCGGCCAGGAGAACATTTGCGCTTATCTTCCTCTATAGTATTTTCCAGGCTTCCCGGGTACCTCAGCTGGTAACGAATCCGCCTGCAGTGAAGGAGACCCTGGTTCGATTCCTGGGTCAGGAAGTTCCCCTGGAGAAGGGATAGGCCACCCACTCCAGTATTCTTGGGCTTCCCTGATGGCTGACAGTAAAGAATCTGCTCACGATGTGGGAGAACTAGGTTCAACTCCTGGCTTGGGGAGATCCCCTGGAGGAAGGCATGGCAACCCAGTACAACATTCTTGCCTGGAGAATTCCATGGACAGAGGTGCCTGGTGGGCTACTGTCCATGAGGTCGCAAAGAGTCAGTCATGACTGAGTGACTAAGCTCTGCACAGTATTTCCCTGGTGGCTCAGATGGTAAAGAATCCGCTTGCAATGTAGGAGACCCAGATTTGATCCCTGGGTGGGGAAGATCCCCTGGAGAAGGAAATGGCAACCCACTCCAGTACTCTTGCCTAGAGAATTCCATGGACAGAGGAGTCTGGCATGCAAAGAGTTGGACCCGACAGAACGACTAACACACACACACACACACACACGTGTGCTTTCCTGAGAAGCACGGGAGAATGCCCAAGATGGGACACACAGTAGACTATGATCACTACACTTAAAGGGACACTAAAGGAAATATTTTGCTTCCAGAAACCAGAATCTAAATAAGTAAACACAGAAAAGGTATACCTGCTAACTATCGTACCGTAAATTGTTGGGAGATATAAAAGAAAGCAGCAGTTTCTAGCCTCTGCACTGAGTGGGTAGTCAATAAAGTTGTTGCCAATCTTATTCCTGCCCATCATAAAAGGGCTAAGAAAGTAAGGGTAAGTGATACTGGACAACTTCCAGTAATACGCTGGAGCAATGCCAGGGAGAGGACACAGTGTTCATTAAATCAGAGCAATTTGAGAAAGCTGTTTTGGGTTGAACTGCCTAGGAAAATATGTCACGCACCAGCTTTCTGATCGTTTCTTTCTGAAACCGAGTACATGAATGTCCTCTGCAACCACCATGATCCCAGAATCACCTCTATCCCACACATATTCTGTCTCTTGGCCCACATTCTCCAGCTGATACACGTCTCTCTGGGGAACAGCACAGCTGAGCCTGGGGTACGGAACCCCCCTTGCCAGACACACCGATAGTGCCCTACACCCTCCTGTCCTAGTCCACTATGACCCTACTGAACATGCATTTACTCTGACAAGGTTAATATTGGAGTCAGAGTTGAAAGGAGTGAACTTGTCTAACACTATTGTGCTATCTACAAGTAAAATGTACGAGTCCACGACTCGTCATGAAGAGCAAATGAAATGGAGAGTTAGTGAGGTCAAAGGTGGAAAACATAATTAATTGAATTTGTAGAATGTTAAGAGCTACAGGGGAGATTGAAGTTCACTTAATATGACCCTCTTTACAGAAAACTGTAGCCCAGAGAAATTCAATTACTTGCTCTGAATTAGTCATAATTACAGAATGAAAAAGTAACATGATGTCTGTAAGGACATCAAAAACATTAGGTAAGACTACTAATCATGTAGAAGCATTTGGAATTTAAAAAATTCAAGTCTGTGTATTTATTTAACATTTACTGAGAGCTTGTTATGCGCCAGATACAGCATTGAACAAAAATCCCTGTGTCCATGGAGTATACAATAAAGAAACTAAACGTTAAGTAAACCATACAGTATGCCACACAGCTGTGGAGGAGGAAGTGGCAACCCACTCCAGCATTCTTGCCTGGAGAATCCCATGGGCAGAGAAGCCTGGCTAGCTACAGCCCATGGGGTCACAGAGTCAGATACAACTTAGTGACTAAACCATACAGCTGTAAATATCATGAAGAAAAATAAAGCAAGGGGAGGGGAGGGGGGACCTAAGGGGAGCAGGTCACATTTTAAAACAGGTGGTCAGGGGCTTCCCAGGTGGCACAGTGGTAAAGAATCCGCCTGCCAATGCAGGAGATGCAGGAGACCCAGGTTCGATCCCTGGGTCAGGATGATCCTCTGGAGAAGAAAATGACAACCCACTCCAGTATTCTTGTCTAGACAATTCCATGGACAGAGGAGCTTGGCAGGCTACACTCCACAGACTCACAAGAGTCAGACACAACTGGATGACTGAGCACACACACACAGACACACACACACACACAGAATGTCCTCTAATTAAAATATACTTGATAAGGTAATAAAGTGATCCAAAGATTATCTGAGGAGAAGTGTCTCCAGACTTGAAGCAAGAGTCCCTGGAATGTTCATCCAAATACCAGGTCAACGAAGCTCAGCAGAACAAGCAAGGAGGAAAGCAGTGGGAGATAAACGTTTGAGAAGTAGGTGGGACCAGATTTTGTCTGTGTGTGTGTGTGTTGCGTGTAGACAGTGGGGATCATGAGATTTGGTTTTGGATGTGTTAAGTTTGGCTGCTGTATTGAGAAAATACACAGACACAAATAGAGATTATTTTGTTGTTGTTTAGTTGTTAAGTCATGTCTGACTCTTATGATCCTTTGGACTGTAACCACCAGGCTCCCCGGTCCATAGGATTTTTCAGGCAAGTATACTGGGGTCGGTTGCCATTTCCTTCTCCAGGGGATCTTAACAGCCAGAGACTGAACCTGCATCTCTTTCACTGTAGGCAGATTCTTTACCACTGAGCCACCTGGAAAGAGATTACTTAGGAACTCTTAAGATAATCTATGAGATAGACGACGGTGGTATGGACCAGGCATCTCACAGCAGAAGTAATGTGAACTGGAAATGTATTTTTCAGGTAAAGCTGACACAATTTGCTGATGAAGTGAAGGATGAGAGTGGGGAAATTCAATGATTTCTTCAAGTTTCTTGGTCTCAATAACTAGACACACGGAATTGCTAATTAACCAATATGGGGAATACTATAGGAAGAGCAAATTGAGGGGAACCAATTTGGAGAAGGCAATGGCACCCCACTCCAGTACTCTTGCCTGGAAAATCCCATGGACGGAGGAGCCTGGTGGGCTGCAGTCCATAGGGTCTCAAAGAGTCAGACACGACTGAGCGACTTCACTTTGACTTTTTACTTTCATGCATTGGAGAAGGAAATGGCAACCCACTCCAGTATTCTTGCCTGGAGAATCCCAGGGATCGGGGAGCCTGGTGGGCTGCCGTCTATGGGGTCAGACAGAGTCGGACACGACTGAAGCGACTTAGCAACGATGAGGAAATGTTAAGTGGCAGTTAAGGTTAAAAGTTTGGATTTTCAGAGAGAGATCTATGCCAGATTATATAAATGTAGCAGTTATCGGTATATAGATAAGAGACCCATGAGACTAAAACAGACCACCAGAAGAGCAAGTGTAGACAGTAAAGGTGTCCAGGGACTGAGACCTGGGATACTCTTAAAAGCTTTGGGGTTGTGGAAGCCAGGTGTAAGATATTTCAATAAAAAATGGAGTGACCAATTGTGTTTAAGTCTGATGGCAGGTCAAGATAAACTTTAAGAATGACCATTGAATTTAGCAATGTGGAAGTCACTGATGGCTTTGAAAAGCCTCTTCACCAGAGAGGTAAAGGCAGATAAGTCTTACGACAATGTATTCAAGAGATAATGTGAGAAGAACAGGAACAAAAGACATTAAAAAATTAGTTCAGAAAGGTTACAAGATACAAGACTGAAAAGTGAAAGTGAGCTTCTCAGTCATGTCTGACTCTTTGTGATCCCACGAAATACAGAGCCCATGGAATTCTCTAGGCCAGAATACTGGAGTGGGTAGCCTTTCCCTTCTCCAGGGGATCTTCCCAACCAACCCAGGGATCCAACCCAGGTCTTTGACAATGCAGGCGGATTCTTTACCAGCTGAGCCACAAGGGAAGTCCAAGAATACTGGAGTGGGCAGCCTATCCCTTCTCCAGCAGATCTTCCTGACCAGGGATTAAAATAGTGTCTCCTGCACTGCAGGTGGATTCTTTACCAATTGAGCTATCATAATATACAAAATTTAACTTTATTTATACACACTTATGATGCACAATGAGAAAATAAAATTAAGGAGATAGTTCCATTTAAAAAGTATCAAAAAGAACAAAATACTTTGAAATAAATTTAACAGAAAAGTACACATTATATGCTCTGAAAATTATAAAACACTGTTGCAAGAAATGAATGGAAAGACATCCCACATTCACGAATCAGATGACAACTCCCAAACTGATATATAGATTCAATGTGACCCTTATCAAAATCTCAACTAGTTTTTTTTGCAGGAAGGTGATCTTAAAATTTCATATAAAAATGCAAGGGACTCAGTATAGCAAAACAATCTTTAAAAAGAAGAACCAAAGATAGAAGCCTCATCCTCCTCAATTTCATAAACTTGCTACAGTAATTAAAACAGACTACTTTGGTTTAAGTATAAATACGTAGATTAATACAATAGAAAGGAGATTTCAGAAATAAACCCTAATATTAATGGTCCATTGATTTTTGACAACAGTGTCATATCAATTCAGTGGGGTGAATAATAGTTTTTTGAACAAACAATGCTGGGACAACTAGATTTCCTCATACAAAAGAATCAGGTTGGATGCCTATCTAGCTCTATAGATAATATTAACTCAAACCAGATCATAGACCCCAGTGTAAGAGCTAAAACTACAAAACTCTTAAAAGAACAGACAGGAGTAAATCTTTGTGAACTTGGATTGTGTGCACACAGGCTCAGTCACCTCAGTCGTGTCTGATTTTGCGGCCATATGGACTGTAGCTCGCCAGGCTCCTGTCCATGGGACACTCCAGGCAATGCTGGAGGGGGGTGTCACACATTCCCTCCTCCAAGAGATCATCCCGACCCAGGGATTGAATCCATGTCTCCAGCCCTGCAGGCAGCTTCTTTACCCACTGAGCTACCGGGGAAGCCCTGAACTTGGATTAGGTAATGACCAAAGCAACAAGAGAAAAAGTAGATGAATTGGACTTCCTCAAAATCAAAAAATTCTGTCCTGAAAAGGAAACCATCAAAAAAGTGAAAAGAAAAAAAAAAAAAAAAAATCCCAGAACAAGAAATATTTGCAAACCATAAGTCTAATAAGGGACCTTATGCAGAATATATTAACAACTCTCAGAACTCAATAATCAAAAGATAAATAACCCAATTACAAAATGGCAAAGGATTTGAAAAGACAGTTCTCCAAAACAGATATACAAGGGGCTAATAAGCATGTGAAAAGATGCTCACCAATCGTTAGCCATCAGAAAAATAAAGATGCTCACCATTGTTAGTCATCAGGAAAATAAAAATCACAATGAGATACCACTTCATACACTTTAGGATGACTATAATCAGAGAGATAGATAAGGGTAAGAGTTGAAGGACGTGAAGAAAATCTGAACCTTTATACACAATTGGTGTGAATGTAAAATGATGCAGACGCTTTGTAGAAGTTTTCAGTTCCTTAAAATGTTCAACATTAGGCTACCATATGACCCAGCAAATCCCCTCCTGGGTATATAGCCAAGAGAAATAAAAACACAGCAAAGCTTGTAAACAAATGTTCATAGCAGCATTATTCACAGTAGCTAATTAATAGAAACAGCCCAAATGTTCGTCAACTGGGTAAATAAAATAGAGTATATTCAGAGTGGAATATTATTCAGCAATAAAAAGCAATGAATTACTGATACAAGCTACAACATAGAGAGATCTTTAAAACATGATACTAAATGAAAGACTCTAGTCACAAAAGACTATTTATTACATGACTCCATTTATATGGCAAGTCCAAAACAGGCAGATCTATAGAGACAGAAAGTGGGCTGGTGATTGCTGAGAGAATGAGAAACAACTGCTAGTGGGTATGGGATTTTTCTTTTCTATACTAAAAAAATTTGATTATTGTTAGAAAAAAAACTATTCAATTTACAGTTGTAACCAATTTTAAGTATACTTTTCAGTAGTGTATCTTAAGTGTATTTATATTCACACTGTTGTGAAAGAGACCTCTGGAACTTTTTCATCTTGCAAAACTGAAACTCTGCTCATTACTAACTTCCCATTTCCCCCTGACCCCAGATCCTGGCAAGCACTGCTCTGCTTTCCTTTTTTTAATTTTGGCAGTGCTGGGTCTTTATAGCAGCACGCGGGCTTTTTCTCTAGTTGCGGCATGCACACTTCTCTTGTTGTGGAGCACAGGCTCTTGAATGCGAGGGCTCAGCAGGTGCAGCCCACGGGCTTGGCTGCCCTACAGCATGTGGGATCTTAGTATCCCAACCAGGGATCGAAGCCGTGTTTCAAGCATTGGAAGGTGGCTTTCTATCCACTGGACCACCGGGCAAGGCTTTCTATCCACTGGGCCACCGGGCAAGTCTCCATCACTACCTTCTGTCTGCATGAATTTGATTATTCTAGGTTCCTAGTGTGAGTGGAATCACACAGTATTTGTCCTTTTGTCCCTAGCTTACTTCACTTAGCACAATGTCCTTAAGGCTCATACAGGTTACACTACATGACAGGACTTCTTTCCTTTTGGGGGCTGAAGAGTATTCCGTTGTATGTATATACCACATTGTGTTTATCCACCCATCTGTTGATGGAAATTTAGGTTGCTTCCACCTCTTGCCATTTTGAACATATCTGTTGAAGATTCTACTTTCAATTATTTAGGATATATACCGACAGTGGGATTGCTGGATCACCTGGGCATCTCCTTAGAGTGACAAGTGTTCTAAAATTTGACAGTGGTAATAGCTGTACAACCATAGAGTATAATAAAAACCACTGAATTGTACATTTCAAGTCAGTGAATCAAATGATATATGAATTATATCTCAACAAAGGTGTTAAAAAACACAACTCAGAAAGGCTAAAGCAAGGATTTAGTTGCATAAGGATTTTGACTGAACTGGATAATTAATCTGATTAAATAACCAGTCAATCTTGTCACACGAGTAATTCTGACACTTATTTTCAATGACCTGGCTAGATGTTTAAGTGTTTTCTGAGACATAACTTCAGTGCTTTTTCAACACTGACCATTAGGAGTAGGAAAAAAGAAAATGTCAGTACCTCTCCTTAATTCACAGTATTAAAACTTTTCATATTTTGTGTCAAGAAACATTGTAAAGAAACAACAAATTCATACTAACTATAGCAATTTTTATTTCACCTGCTCTGTAGGTATGGCATTCACCAGATTTTTTAGATAGGAAAATACAGTAGGACTTTACTCTCTTTGACTTCAGATTCACTTTTTGAAATGTCACTCACAATTATTTCACATAAAAGATGCTCAAAAGGCAGAGGATTTATTTGCCTTTTTTGCTATAAAAATTATAGAATTAAAAAGTCCTATGTTCATCATCACTGAATGGGGAAAGAGGTAATAAATTTAAAAACACAAGAGAAAAAATTTTGAGGAAAAAATATACATCAAATTCAGATTGTTCTCATCTCTAACTGCTGTACACAACTAGAAAAGCTAACAGCAATATAGATGGCCACTGGTGCTCAGAAATTCATTTCTTCATCTTCTCTTCTTCATCCAAACATTTTCAATTTTGTCAATATTCAAGTGGTACAGTTATATAAAGATAATAAATCAAATAATCTCAAAGATTTCTAATAATGTCTTCTGAGCAAAGCAGAGCCAAGTGAGAGAAACCTCACCAGCCGGAGTGATCATTTTTAAAACAATAGGTACCAGATGGTTTATAGTAATGAGACAAGTCTGGAAGCCAATTTTCAATCTTGCTCCCAAGCACAGAGTGAAATAATGGTCATGATTTAATTAAAAAGATACCAATTGTGTGGGACAGTCTTTCTTTCCAAATTACACATCTTATACACTTTGACAGTTTTTCCTAAAATAATCTCTTGGGGTAGATTTTAAGTAGGCTGAAATACTAATGGTTGATTTCAGATTCTTATTACAGGTTTTTCAAAGTCCGTCTATGTGCAGAAGCAAAATTATGAATGGCAACTCGAAGATCTGAGTTCCCCTCAGGGATGTCACAGGAATTGATGACTGAATGTAGTGCCCGGGTATACGCTGCAAATAAAGATTAACATAGTGATGAATGAAGTAGGATTCTAAACAGTTCTCCCAGCCTCTTCCTATTAGTACTGTTTCTCTGCCCAGTCTTATAGGCATTAACTTTAACAACCCATTGAATAAGTATTGAGTATCTACCACATGCCAAGTACTCTGTGATTACAGAAAAGATCATGAGGATGGACACAAAAATTAAATTACAGTGTGCTATTTCCAAACCAGAGGCATATACAAAATGTCATCACAGCATGAAGTTCAAAATGAAAAAGAACCTGGGAGAGGATGAAACAGATTCCCAGAAGAGGCAACATTCCAAAAAAAAAAAAGCATCGGTAACATTAAGATGGTCTTGAAGGATTGATAGAAGTAAAGGAAAGAAGGCCTTCTAGGCAAAGAAATGGGTGTGTGGGGTGCAAGGATATATTGTTTAATGTGGTGTGTACTGACAATAGCAGGTTCGATGTGGCTGGATACGGCCTGGAGCCAGAGGGAAAACATGCTGGTCATGCGCTCTGTTTTGTACTGCAATGGTAAGTCCTACAGGTCTGATGAGAAGGGAACAGCACAATCAGATGTGTGTTTTTAAAACATAATTCACAGGACTGGTAAGAAACTCATATCCCAGATGGAACATTAGGGATACTAATACCACCACCATTTTCGGTGTTTGTATGAAGCCTCTATAATCTCTACACTATGTAAATCAATATATTTAAGAATGGACAGGAAACAGAAATTTTAGTGACAACAGGAAATGACTCCATTTCTTCTAGCTGGTATTCTTAACAGAGTTTATATTGGTCCTCATGTTTCTCAGTGACCCCTAGCAGAACTGGCAGTCTAACGTGGATATACACATTATAAATAATATACAGATGATAAGTCTATGTTAGATAACATTCAAGAATTTGAATAACAGGGTATTCAACTGGACAGAGGCCTAACTTAGATAGCTATAAACCTCTAATCTTCTTCATTTACAGGAGGACCCGCAACCTTAGTCTCATTACTCTACAATGGGCTAGGACTATTTCCCTAGCATAAATGAAGACAAGAAGATAACATATCTCAAAGAGAAATATAACTCATTATAGTTATTTTTATTGCCTCAGAGTTGTTATGTAAACGGGGTTATAGCAGTCTTTGATATATAATAAGCACTTAGTCAATAAATGCTAAATTTCTACTACAATCACTACTTTTACTCTTGTTATTTTTTTATCTGCCACCAGGCCCCAACCATTCCTTGAAACTTACCTTTGTGGTTTTTATAGAAAATACAATTGTTGGCACAGGTATCAGGATGAGCATCCCAAAAATCAGAACCACAGCAGCAGAGTGGAGGTAAAGTAATATTATATAGTTGCATTTTCTCCTGGATCTGGGCTCTTAAAGCTTCTACGTATCTATAAAAACACAGTATGACCAGGCAAAGTGAACCACTAGGAAGAGAATGATCATGAGTGCTTATTGTACTCCTAGCTCAAACTGTGAAACCATTTCATATCACTGTGCCTCAACCCCTCCTCTGTGTACGAAGAAGCAGTACAAGGAAAAATGTAGTGCTATTCCAGAGAGGTATTAGGCAATCAAGAAATCTGTTCACCTTCTGATACACAGGGTGAGGGTTCGATCCCTGGTTGGCAAGCTAGGATCCCACATGCCTCCTGGCCAAAAACAGCCAAATAACATAAAACAGAAACAATATTGTAACAAATTCAATAATGACTTTAAAAAACAGTCCACATCAAAAAAAAAAAGTCTTAAAAAAAAAGAAATGTGATGAAGTTCTGTACCTCCTAAAGCATAAGAAGACACAGTCAATTCATTTTAGGGAAAATGAGAACACTGACTTCCTAACAGGTCTCCTCCAGGGCCAAAATTTCATGCAGAACTTTCCAAAGTACCTTTGGTATTCTTTTTCTTTCTGCTGTTGTTTTTCTCTGGCTCCTTTTATTTCCTCAAGTTGTAGTTGGGCTAATATCTCACTCATCTTCTCCCCTGAACATGGCTCTTCATGGGAGTTCATTCTTAATATCCTCTGTTCTTCGGCATAACGTTGCTGCTCTTTCTTTTTCTTAATTCTGAGAATAAAATCATAACATGGTTAGGAATTTCATCAAGTCATTATTTAGAATTAGCTTTTAGATCCAAATACCTCAAGAAATTCCCAGAAAGAGGGGAGTCAGGAAATCAGTTTAACAACTCTAGAAAAGCCTCAAAACTCCCTGCTGGCTGATTTAAGTTTATCTCATTGCTCATGTGTACACATAGTCTCTTGAATGGAAATGACCAATAGTTACTACTAAAAGAGTGTTCCTGGAAGAATTCTAACACAAGAACTTTCTGAGGTTAAAATTACAAGTAGATAGGACTTCT
Source organism: Oreotragus oreotragus (assembly GCA_006410675.1). NCBI lineage: Eukaryota > Metazoa > Chordata > Mammalia > Artiodactyla > Bovidae > Oreotragus > Oreotragus oreotragus. The sequence continues at coordinate 530,744 of SJYX01021456.1, read as the reverse complement.
CCTTTTAGCTAAAATGGATTACCGGGGACTGGATTTGCCCTATCACCTTAAACAACCAAATAAATAAAACAACAAATCAACCCAGAAACCAACCAGACCAAAAACAAACAAACAAACAAAAAAAAAAAACAATGGTTTTCTAGACACGGGATATTCATCAATGAAAGACCGTGATCCTTGACAGACGGAAAACAAGTGAAGTGAGTCCTACAAGTGCCCAAGTTCACGGCCTTCAAAGTTTCCAGGCGGCAGCAGCACAGGGCAGGAGAGTTGAGGTGGAGGCTGACAGACTTTCTGAGTTGGGGAGATGACGCTGAAAGTACAGGGACACAAAAGCAACTAGAGTACTTAAGACAGAAAACCCAGGGGAGAGAGCTGCTCAGACAGAGAACCCCAGAGATCTAGGGGGTCTTCTTCTAATACACAGCAGCGCACTGAGCATGTGTGTGAGAACACGATCTGAGATCAAGGACAGAGCCATCCTAAAGAGTAACAGGGAACAGTGTCCTGTGCTCACACAGCACAGAATGGAGACTGCTCCCACCACTTAAGCCTTGAAACACTCATAGTGTACGGGCATTGGGTAGAGTTTTCAGAAAGACTTTACCTCAGTAGTGGGGAATAACAACTGTTCCAGACACAGCCAACACTGTAAAAGCAAAGCCCCAAAGTAACTTAATAAAAGTGCTAGCTGTTCAGTCGCATCCCACTCTTTGTGACCCCAAGGACTGTAGCCCCCAAAGCTCCTCTATCCACGGGATTTTCCAGGCAAGAATCCTGGACTGGGTTACCATTTCCTTCTGCATCCCTAAATAAAACTCAGAAAAATTTTATAAGAATACAAAAATAACCAGTAACCAACCAATGAGGTAAATTCAATGTTGGACGTCTAATTAAAGATTACCAGGCATGCAAAGAGGCAGGCAAATACAATTCATAATGAAGAGAGTAATCAGCCACTCAAAATCAACCTAGAATAGACAGTGATTAGAATTAGCATAGAAGGACATTAAAACAAGATAGTACAATTATTAATAGATCCTATATGTTCAAAAAGTTTAGACATAAAGAAGACTGAAATCAACTTATCAAGATGAAAACTACAATTTCTGAAATAAAAAATACATTGGAGAATAAGTCTATATGTTAAAGAAATAGAATTAATAATTAGTAACCTTCCAAAACAGAAAGCACCAGGCCCAGATGGGCTCACCAAACAATTAAGGAAGAAATTACACCAAACCTCTTCAATCTCTTTCAGTGGACAGAAACAGAAAGCACGCTTCTTAACTCATTCTGTGAGCATTACTCTAAAATCAAAACCAGATAAAGATGTCAGAAAGTATTACCAATATCTCTCATGAACAAGAGGCAAAAATCCTCAAAAACATTAGCAAGTCGAATCTAACAATGCACACATATATCACGATCAAAAGGAATTTAGGCCAAGAATGAAAGGCTGGTTCAACATGAAAAAAATCAATTAATGTAATAGAGCACATCAAAAGCTATATAAGAAAAATCACAATTCTATAAAAAGATATAGAGGAAGCATTTGACAAAATCAAACACCCCACAATCCAGCAGTGCCCCTTGGTATTTACACAGCTTACATCCACACAAAACCTGCGCATGGATGTTTGAAACAGTTTATTTGCCAAATGCTGGAAGAAACCACGATGTCCTTCAGTAGATGAATGGATAAATAAACTGTTGTACTTTCAAACAACAAAATATTATTCAGTACTAAAAAGAAATGAGCTATCAAGCCATGAAGAGATGTTCGATGTAAATGCCTATTACTAAGCGAAAGAAGCCAATCTCAAAAGGCTACATACTGTATGATTCCAACTGTATGACATTCTGGACAGTGTAAAACAATGGAGACGGTGAAAGATCAGTGGTTGCCAGAAGCTGGGGTTGGAGCGAGGGAAAGGTGAACAGGCAGAGCATAAAGGAGTTTTAGAGTAGTAAAACTATTCTATATGATACTTAATGATGGATACAAGTCATTATACATTTGCCCAAACCCATAAATGTGCAACACCAAGAATGAACCCTAGTGTAAATTATAAACTTTGGTTGATAATGATGTACCAATGCAGGCTTATCATGTGTTAACAGTTGTACCACACTGGTGGGGGATGTTGATAATGGAGGAGGCTCTGAATGTCAAGGGATAGTACATATGAACAATTGCTCTACCTTCCTCTCAATTTTACCATGAACCTAAACTGCTCTACAAAAATAAATTCTTAAAAAAAATACACTGGATGGTATTATTAGCACGTTAAACATTGCAAAACTAAATCTGAAAGCATAATGATAGAAATTATCCAAAATAAATCACAGGGAGAAAAACCAAAAATTTAAAAGGAACACAAAAAAGCAATGAATCCAATTAAAAATGGGTAAAGGACTGGAATAGATATTTCTCCAAAGATGATCTATAAATGACCAACAAACATAAGAAAAGTTGCTCAACATCATGAATCTTCACTCAAATATAAATCAAAATCTCAATGAGATTATCAACTCAAACTATATTCACAACAATATGGATATGTTTATTTGTTTATTAACGCTACTGAACTGTATATTTACACATGGTTACAATGGTAAATTATACATTATATGTTTTTTACCATCAAAAGAAAAAAACCATGTCACATAATGAATAAATGAAGGGAAAAAAAAGAAATCAAGTTGTTTTTAGACATACAAAACCTGAAAGAATTCATCCCCAGTATGGGCATAACCCAGAGACAGTACAGGCTTGGTTCTAAACCACTGTAGTAAAGGGAAGATTGAGATAAAGCAAGTCACATCAAGTTTTTGGTTTCCCAGTGCATATAAAATTCTGTTTACACTGTAGTCTTTTAAGTGTGCGATAATACAGTGTACATGCCTTAATTTAAAACTAATTGGCATCAGGAGACTAGCTCAACACAAGGTTGCCACATACCTTCAATTTGTAAAAAAATGCAGTATCTACAAAGTACAATGAGGCGTAGCACAGTAAAACAAGGTATGCCTATATACCCACAATTGCAGGAAATGTTAAAGGTTATCTTTCAGACAAGAACAAAATGATATTTTACGTAATATAGATAAGATTCTTATTAGTTAAATCTCTTTTAAATAATAACAGACCTTTTTAACAAAAATAACAGTGTATTTTATATGTAAAAGTAAAATGTGTAACAAGAGTACAAAGGTTGGATGAGAGAAACGGAAGTACGCTACTCTAAGATTCCTCTATTAAAATTTTTATATTATATGTGAAGTAGTATAATATCATTTAAAGGGAGAGTGTGAAAAGTTAAGAGATGTACAACTATAAATCCTAGTGTGTGCATGCGCAGTCTCTTCAGTTGTGTCCAGCTCTTTGCAACCCCATGGGTTAGAGCCTGACAGGCTCCTCTATCCATGGAATTTCCCAGGCAAGATGGAGTGAGTTGCCATTTCCTACTCCATGGGACTGAATCTGAGTCCCATGCATTAGCAGGTGGATTCTTTACCACTGAGCCACATGGGAAGCCCTATAAATTCTAGAACAACAATAAAATAACAAAAATGTCATAGCTTACAGGCCAACAAAGGAGATGTACTAGAATCATAAAAATATAAAAAGTAATTCAAAAAAGTATAAAAAGAGAAAAAAGAGAACTAAGAAGAAATGGGACAAACAGCAAGATAATGTATCAAACCCTACCAATAATCATGTTAAAGTAAATAGTCTAAACACCCAATTAAAAGGAAGAGATTGTCAGATTTGATAAAAATTGTAGGATTTGACTCAACTACACACTGCTGACAAGAAATTCACTTTAAATGCAAAGAAACAAATTAAAAATACAAGAAATGCAAAATATATGCTAGCACTAGTTAAAAGAAGGTTGGAATAGCTATGTTAATATCAGACAATGTAGATTTCAGAGCAAATAAACTATCAAAGATAAAGGTCATTTCATAATTACAGAGTCAATTAACTGAGAAGACATAACAATTCTAAACATGTATGTATCTAATAGAAGAGCTTCAAAATGCATGAAGCAAAGGCGTATGGAACTGCAAAGAAGATACAATAAATCCACAGTTAAGGCAGAGATTTTTAATACCCTCTCTCAATTATTGATAGAAAAACCAGGCATAAACATGGCAAAGATATAGACTTGACCAACATCCTCATGAAATTAAAAGATGCTTGCTCCCTGTAAGAAAAGCAATGAGAAACCTAGACAGTCTATTAAAAGGCAGAGACACTACTTTGCCTACAAAGATTCATACAGTCAACGCTATGGTTTTTCCAGTAGTCATGTATGGATGTAAGAGCTGGACAATAAAAACAGCTCAGCACAGAAGAATTGATGCCTTTGAACTGTGTGCTGGAGAAGACTCTTGAGAGTCCCTTGGACAGCAAGGAGATCAAATCAATCAATCCTGAAGCAAATCACCCTGAATATTCATTAGAAGTACTAATGCTGTTGAGTATATTTTCAAGTACTTATTAGCCATTTATATATTATTTCCTTAGGAAAAATGTCTATTTTAATCCTTTGTCTACTTTTTAATTGGGTTATCTTTTTATTACTGAGTTATAAGTCCCTTTATATATTCTGACTACAAGTTTCTCATCAGATATATGATTTGCAAATAATTTCTCCCATCTTTAGTTGTTTTTTTCACCTTCTTTTTAATTTTGATGAAATCCAACTTATCAATCTTCTCTTTTACTGTTTGTTGGACAATTGATTTTTGACAAATGCACTAAAGTATGCAGTGGAGAAAGAATAACTTCAGCAAGAGGATATCCATATACAAAAAAACCACTTCACACCACATGTGAGATGAACTCAAACTGGATCACAGACTTAAATGTAAAATCTACAATGATAATCTTTCTAGAAGAAAACAACAACACATTTTTGTGACCCTGAGTTAGGCAATGATTTCTTAACTATGACACCAAAAGTACAATCTCTTTAGTCATTTAAGAAATGTACACTAAAGCCACAATGAGATACCACTACATACCTATTCAAATGGGTAAAATGAAAAAGACCGATCACACTAAGTGCTGGCAATGATGTAAGGGAACTTGAACTCTCTTACACTGCTGGTGGCAACATAAAGTGGTACAACTACTTTAGAAAACCATTGGACAGTTTCTTTAAAAACTGAAATATATATCTACCATGATGATCCAGTCCATCTCAGGTATTCACCCAAGAGAAAAGGTAACAGATTTCCAAAGACTTGCACATGAATGTTCACTGCAGCTTTATCTGTATAAGCCCCAAACTGGAAGCAACCCAAATGTCCATCAACCTTTGAATATACAAACAAATTGTGGTATATTCAAACAATGGAATACTGTCTATAAGAAAAAGGAATAAATGCTTGATACCACCACAATAAAGACAAATCTTCAAAATAATTACTCTGAGTAAAAGGAGGTAGGCCAAGACTTCCCTGGTGGTACAGTGGATAGGAGTTTGCCTGCCAATGCAGGGGACAGGGGTTCAATTCCTGGTCCAGGAAGATTCCAACTGCAGCAGAGCAGCGAAACCCATGAGCCTATGCTCTAGAGCCCGTGAGATGTCTGCTGAGCCCGTGTGCTGCAGCTCTAGAGCCCGTGAGATGCCTGCTGAGCCCGTGTGCTGCAGCTCTAGAGCCCGTGAGATGCCTGCTGGGCCCGTGTGCTGCAGCTCTAGAGCCCGTGAGATGCCTGCTGAGCCCGTGTGCTGCAGCTGCTGAGCCCTGGCACTGACAGCCTGCACTCCACAACGAGAAGTCACTACAATGAGAAGTCCTCACACGGCAACTGGAGAGCAGTCCCCACTCTCTGCAACTAGAGAAAGCCCATGACCAGCAATGATGACCCAGTGCAGCCCCCACAAAATAAAATTAATTCATTTTTTTAAAAAGGAACTGGGCCAATCCCACTCCTAGGTATATAGCCAGAGAAAATCATAATTTGAAAGGATGCATGCACTCTTGATGTTTATTGCAGCACTACTTAAAATAGTCAGGACATGGAAGCAATCCAGATGTCCACTGACAGGGGAATGGATAAAGAAGATGTGATACATATATACAATGAAATATTACTCAACCATAAAAGGAACAGAATAGTGCCATTTGCAGAGATGTAGATGGATCTAGAGATTGTCACACAAAGTGAAGTCAGTCAGAAAGAAAAAAACAAATAGTGCATAATATTGCTTATATGTGGAATCTAGAAAAATGATGGAGATGAACTTATGTGCAAAGCAAAAATACAGTCACGGATATACAGAACAAACTCACAGCTACCAAGGGGGATGGGATGAATTGGGAGACTGGGACTGACATATACACACTACGGGTACAATGTATCAGACAGGTAACTCATGAGAACCTATGTATAGCACAGGGAACTCTACTCAGTGCTCTGTGGCAACCTAAATGGGAAGGCAATCCATAAAAGAGGGGATCTATGTATACGTATGACTGATTCACTTTGTTATACAGCAAGAAACTAACACAACATTGTAAAGCAACTACACTCCAATAAAATTTATTTAAAATAAAAGGAGCTGGGCACAAGAGTACATGCTGCAGAACTCCAAAAAATGCAAACTAATCTACAGTGACACAAAGCAAACAAGCAGTTGCCTGAGGAAGAGGGGGCTGTGCAGCTAAGAGGTACTACCAAGGGCAGGAGGAAACTTTTGAGGATGATAGGTATGTTCACTGTCTTGACTATGATAGTCATTTCATGTGTGTGTCTATGTACGTGTGAAATTTTATATGTGTAGTTTAGTGAACATCAATTATACTTCTTTTAAAAAAAATACCTTCTAGTAGAGAGGAAAAAACACCTTCTAGTTGCACAATGGGAAAATTGTCAGAAAACCTAATTTAAGAGCTTTTGTTAAGAAATATAACTATTCGGGACTTCCCTCATGGTTCAGTGGTAAAGAATCCGCCTTGCAATGCAGAGAACACAGATTCAATCCCTGGTTGGCAAACTAAGATCCCACATGCCACGAAGCAACTAAGCCTGTGCACTGCAACTACTGAGCGCGTGCCACAATGACAGAACCCGGGCACCTCAACGAAAGACCCTGCATGCCACAACCATGATCTGACATAGCCAAGTATTTTTTAAAAAGCAAAATAATTCAAGACTGGAACTTACAGATGTATGCTGATAATGTCAGTTGCTAAAAATGACTTTGAAACAAATGAGCTGCTATTTTCTGAACAGTAGTATGAGGTCAATTCACACACCTATTCAATAAAGCATGGTCTGCTGAAAATTCTGGGCTTCCATCCATTTGTAGCAGCCTGTTTACTCCAGGGGAATTCTGGGCTTCCTTTGTTAGATTAATACAGGTATATACTAAAAACCAGGAAGCTGTCCTACAAAGGCTCAAAGATCAGGCACTGGAAAAGTACAAGAAACTTGATGTGCGACTAAGTTCATCCAGATTCTGTCACCTCCAGCAGAGGTGACTAGTCCACTCTAAACAAGGATTTTCTTGTAACTGTTCAGCACACTTGCCATTCTTTCTTGAGCTGTAAGTCTACTAGGAGTATTCCTCAAACAGTCTAGAACATAAAAATAGCTTTTATGGTATGTTGTTGTTTAGTTGCTAAGTCACGTCTGACTCTTTGGGACCCCATGAACTGCAGCATGCCAGGCTCCCCTGTCCTTCACTGTCTCCCACTGAGTTGGTGATGCTATCTAACCACTTCATCCTCTGCCGTCCCCTTCTCCTTCTACCCTCAGTATTTCCCAGCATCAGGGTCTTTTCCAGTGAGTCAGCTCTGTGCATAAGGTGGTCAAAGTTTTGGAAATTTAGCTTCAGCACCAGTCCTTGCAATGAATATTCAGGGTTGACTTCCTTTAGGATGGACTTAGGTTTGGACTTTAGGTTTGATCTCCTTGCTGTCCAATGGACACTACTCAAGAGTTTTCTTCACACCAGAGTTCAAAAGCATCAACTCTTTAGCGCTCAGCCTTCTTTATGGTCCAACTCTCACATCTGTACATGACTACTGGAAAAAGCATAGTTTTGATTATATGGACCTTTGTCGACAAAGTGATATCTCTGCTTTTTAATACACTGCCTAAGTTTGTTGCAGCTTTCCTTTCAAAGAGCAAGTGTTTTTTAATTTCATGGCTTCAGTCACTGTCTGCAGTGATTCTGGAGCACAAGAAAGTAAAATCTGTCACTGCTTCCACTTTTTCTCCATCTATTTGCCAAGAAGTGATAGGACTGAATGTCATGTTAGGTTTTCAAATGATGCATTTAAGCCAGCTTTTTTACTTTCCTCTTTCACCCTCATCAAGAAGCTCTAAAGAGCTTCCTTCACTTTCTGGAAAGAGGAAAGAAGTTTCTTGTCCCTTTCTGCCATTAGAGTGGTATCATCTCCATATCTGATTGTTGATATTTCTCCTGGCAATCTTGATTCCAGCTTGTGATTCATCCAGCCTGGCATTTCACATGATANCTTCACTTTCTGGAAAGAGGAAAGAAGTTTCTTGTCCCTTTCTGCCATTAGAGTGGTATCATCTCCATATCTGATTGTTGATATTTCTCCTGGCAATCTTGATTCCAGCTTGTGATTCATCCAGCCTGGCATTTCACATGATATACTCTGCACAGAAGTTAAATAAGCAGAGTGATGATACATAGTCTTGATATATATTCCTTTCCCAGTTTTGAAGTGGTCAGCTGTTTCATGTCCAGTTCTAACTGCTGCCTTTTGACTCACATACAGGTTTCTCAGGAGACAGGTAAGGTGGTCTGGTATTCCCATCTCTTTAAGAATTTTCCACAGTACGTTGTGATCCACACAGTTAAAGGCTTTAGTGTAGCCCATAAAGCAACAGTACAAATTCCTCTGGAATTCCCTTGCCTTCTCCAACGAATGTTGGCAATTTGATCTCTGATTCCTCTGCCTTTTCTAAATCAGCTTATATCTGGAAGTTCTCAGTTCACCTATCGCTGAAGCCTAGCTTAAAGGATTTTGACCATAACCTTGCTAGCATGTAACATGAGCACAATTGTACAGTAATTTGAACATTCTTTGGCACTGCCCTTCTTTGGGATTGGAATCAAAACTGATCTCTTCCAGTCCTGTGGCCACTAATGTGTTTTTCAAAGTTGCTGACATACTGAGTACAGCACTTTAACAGCATCATCTTCTAGGATTTTACATGGCTCAGCTGGAATTCTATCACCTCTGCTAGCTTTGTTCACAGTAATGCTTCCTAAGGTCCACCTGACTTCACACTACAGGATGTCTGGCTCTAGGTAAGTGACTACACCAGCATGGTTTTCAGGTCATTAAGACCTTCTTCGTATAGTTCTTCTGTGTATTCTTGCCACCGCTTCTTAATCTCTTCCGCTTCTGTTAGGTTGCTTCTGTCCTTGCTATCGTGCCCATCCTTACATAAAGTTTTCTCCTGATACATCCAATTTTCTTGAAGAGATCTCTAGTTTTTCCCATTCTATTGTTTTCTTCTATTTATTTGCATTGTTTGTTTAAGGAGGACTTTTTATCTCTCCTTGCTATTCTCTGGAATTCTGCATTCAGTTGGGTATATCTTTTCCTTTCTCCCCTGCCTTTCATGCTCCTTCTTTCCTCAGCTATTTGTAAAGCCTCTTCAGACAACTGCTTTGTCTTCGTCCATTTCTTTTTTTTTTGTAATGGTTTTGGTCACTGTCTCCTGTACAACATTATGAACCTCCATCGATAGTTCTTCAGGCACTGTCTACCAGATCTTATCCCTTGAATCTATTCAATCCTCCACTGTACAATCATAAGGGATTGGTTTAGGTCATACCTGAATGGCCTTGTGGTTTTTCCTACTTTCTTCAATTTAAGCCTGAATTGTGCAATAAGAAACTGATGATCTGAGTCACAGTCTGCTCCAGGGCTTCTTTTTGCTAACTGTATAGAGCACCTCCATCTTTGGATGCAAAGAATATAATCAATTTGATTTTGATATTGATGATCTGGGATAGCAACCCCTGGTGGCTCAGATGGTAAAGAACCTGCCTACAATGCAAGAGGCTCAGGTAGGATCTCTAGGTTGGGAAGATTCCCTGGAGAAGAGCATGGCAACCCACTCCAGTATTCTTGCCTGGAGAATTCCATGGACAGAGGAACGTGGCGGGATACAGTCCATGGGGTCCCACAGAGTCAAACATGACTGCACGGAGACCATGCAGTGATGTCTATGTGCAGAGTCATCTCTTGTGTTGTTGGAAAAGGGTGTTTGCTATGACCAGTGTGTTCTCTTGACAAAACTGTTAGGCTTTGTCCTGCTTCATTTTGTACTCCAAGGTCAAACTTGCCTGTTACTCCAGGTTTATCTCTTGACTTCTTACTTTTGCATTCCAATCTCCTATGATGATAAGGACATCTTTGTTTGGTATTAGTTCTAGAAAGTGTTCTGTAGGTCTTCACAGAACCAGTCAACTAGCTTCTTTGGCATTAGTGGTTGGGGCATAGACTTGGATTACTGTGATACTGAATGGTTTACTCTGTAAATGAACCAAGGTCATTCTGGGGTTTTTGAGACTGCACTCAAGTCCTGCATTTTGTACTCTTTTGTTGACTATGAGGGCTACTCCATTTCTTCTAATGGATTTTTGCCCACAGCAGTAGATATAATGGTCATCTGAACTAAATTCGCCACTTCCTCTCCATTTTAGTTAACTGATTCCCAAGATGTCGATGTTCACTCTTGCCATCTCCTGCTTGACTACGTCCACTTAACCTTGATTGATGGTCCTAACATGCCAGGTCCTTATGCAATACCATTCTTTACAACACTGGGTTTTACTGCCACCACCAAACACATCTGCAACTGAGCACTGTTTCTGCTTTGGCCCAGTCGCTCCATTCTTTCTGGAGCTATTAGTAATTGTCCTCGGCTCTTCTCCAGTAGCATACTGGACACCTTCTGGCCTTGCGGGGCTCATCTTCCAGTGTCATATCTTGTTGCCTTTTCATACTGTTCATGGGGTTCTCGCAGCAAGAATACTAGCCATTCCCTCCTCCAGTGGACCACATTTTGTCAGAACTCTTCACCATGACCCGTTTGTCTTGGCTGGCCCTATATGGCATGGCTCATAACTTCACTGCGTTACATAGTCCCTTCACCATGACAAGGCTGTGATCCATCAAGGGGATCACAATCAAACTCTAATGCAATATAAAGTTGGAACAAGGTAGAAGTAAGAAATCTCAATACTCCAACTTGTGTAGAGAGATGTTTTACTCCTAGTAAGGATCAATACATAAAGGCACATCAGGCAGTGTACTAGGAACATGAGGAAGGTAATGTGGAGAAGAGCCACAGCACACATGCTTATTCACACCTGAATTTTCTTTTTTTGGCCATGCTGGACAGCATGCAAGATCTTACTTCCCTGACCAGGGATTGAACCCATGCTCACTACAGTAGATATGCAGAGTCCTTACCACTAGACTGCCAGGGAATTCCCCACAATTAACTTCAAAATATACATCAATTTGCTCTCTTAAAATATTATGCATGATATAAGTAAGAGAATAAAAGGAAGAGATTAAAAAAGTATAAAAATTTAAATATGAGCCTAGGATCATAGATGCCCTTTGCCAAGGATCTATTTACATAAAGATCTTTTCCCAAAGAGAGCCAGTTTAAAAAAGTAAATGTTTTGAGGACATTCACATTTGATTAGTTCAATAACTCCTGAGCTGGTGAAAAATGCAAATGTGAAAAGATTTTTTACAGATGAGAAATCGAACTGAGGTTCTCAATTGTTGCTGCTGTTTAGTTGTGTCTGACTGTTTTGCAACCCCATGGACTGTAGCCCACCAGGCTCCTCTGTCCATGGGATTTCTCAGGCAAGAATACTGGAGTGGGTTGCCATCTCCTTCTCCAGGGCATCTTCCCCACCCAGGGATCAAATCCTCGTTTCCTGCATTTGCAGGCAAATTCTTTACCACTGAGCCACCAGGGAAGCGTCAGGTTTTCAAGAGTGAAACTTAAACAGAGCCAAGTGAATAACAACAGAACGGTTTAGTTACTGGTATAATCCTCCATAGGCTTCCCAGGTGGTGGTCGTGGTAAAGAACCCGACTGCCAACGCAGGAGACATGAGACGCTGGCTCGATCCCTGGGGTCAGGAAGATCCCCTGGAGGAGGGCATGGCAACCCACTCCAGTATTCTTGCCTGGAGAATCCCATGGACAGAGGAGCCTGGTGGGCTACAGTCTATAGGGTCACAAAGAATCAAAACACGACTCAAGTGACTTAGTGACTTAGCACACACACACATAATTCTCTATGCCATTTATCCTCTATACCTATAAACTAAGAGCTAAGGAAACATGTCAGCATTGTTTCTCAAACATGGGTAACAGGAAAATTACCTGAAATTGTTGGTAACAGGACAATTACTAGCAGTGATGGAATCAGCCCTTTCCCCTCTTCCCCCCAGTTAGTCCTCTCCTCACAGTCAAATATCTTACGAGTCTAGCCTTTTCCTCTCTCATCTCCTCTCCCCTCCAATATGGCTTTTAAGACCCATCAATCACTCCACAAAAGAACTCTCTCTAAGGTCATTGGTGGCCTACAGGTTAATCCAGCTAGTATTTACATTCTCAACAGGGGCAACATTATACCCACGGCAGCAAAAACTGATTCGAGGGAGCAAAATATCTTAGATGTTAAAAATAGTTTGTGGCCCTTGAAAAGGTCATAGTACATAAGGAGAAATATACCATGTCTATTTCTTATTCTAGAAGAAGGCATTGTCCATTTCTTATTCTATGCCTTCTCCCTAGGTGACTTTTTGCATACCATCTGCTTCTGTGACCACCCCTATCATCTGTAACTCATTAAGCTCCAGCTCCGGCAAAGACCATTCCTCTGAGATTTAAACTGATTTAACTGCCTGCCAGTTTGACATTCCACTTGAGTGTCTCAAAGGTATTTATCTGGGAAAAGGATCCACAGCTTTGGTTAGATTCTCAAGTTAAGAACTACTGCCACACAGTAGTTTCAGAAAGGATCATAACAATAAAAAATGGCAAAACCAACTTAAAAAGTTGATGAAAACAATTACTTTATAAACCTCTCAAATGTCTTTAAAGCTTCTTGCGTAAATATACTTCTTAGTTGATACACAACAGAAATTTAACTAGGTTGGAAATCAAGATGTCAACATACAGGTTTTTCCCAGGGCACTGACGTGAATACAATTACAGTGGTTCTCGGGTCATGCTAAACCCAATGTCAAACTTTCAGTGAAAGAGAGTAAGAATATAAAACTCTGCAAATTGATTTGTCAACTTGCTACATGAGTGTGTGCACAAGTAGATGGCAATATTTACATTTGGAAAGAATCCTGAAGGGAAAGTGGTATCAGAGGCAAAGTACGCTAAAATTACATTCTTATAATTACAACAACTCAAAAACTCTTGTTAGTCATCTTTCATATAAGGTCACGCCACTAATCCTTTACAAAGTTAAACTTTGTAATAGATAGAGATCTAGAACTAAAATTGAAGACTTTCTTTTTGGCTCTATGAATTCATACTTCTTGAGCAATCACAGAAATCTGCCAACACTAACACTGTCAAATAAAGGAAACTCTGCATTCAAGAATAAGAAGTAGCTTTATTTCAGGAGTTAAAAGAGGTGTCTGCTAGAAAAATAACTTCTTAAGGAGATGAAAGAAATCTTCCTCTTCGGTACAACAGGATTAAGGTCTAATCTAGCACAGTCTAAATCTCTGCCTGCCAATCCTGTTTTCCTGTTCAACCTTTTTCTCTCGTTCTTGATTCTGACAGTATTCTTCCTTAGTGATTTCTGAAATCATTACTAAAAATAAGCTAATATTTCCTACTGGATGCTCTACTTGAATTTCCTTTAAGGCACTTCAAATCCAATTTGCCCCAAACTAAACTTATCTTCTCCACCTCTAGCTCCTTGCTGGAAAATCTGTTTCAAAGCAGCTCATTAGGTAAATGGGCTAAGGGTGGCCTAAGCCATAAACCCGGAACTTCTCTTTGAATTCTCCTCTAGCAGTATCTTATCAATTCTATGTCTTTTGCTCTTAAAACTGCCTCCTCTTCACTGCCTCCCTNACCCCATGGACTGTAGCCCACCAGGCTCCTCTGTCCATGGGATTTCTCAGGCAAGAATACTGGAGTGGGTTGCCATCTCCTTCTCCAGGGCATCTTCCCCACCCAGGGATCAAATCCTCGTTTCCTGCATTTGCAGGCAAATTCTTTACCACTGAGCCACCAGGGAAGCGTCAGGTTTTCAAGAGTGAAACTTAAACAGAGCCAAGTGAATAACAACAGAACGGTTTAGTTACTGGTATAATCCTCCATAGGCTTCCCAGGTGGTGGTCGTGGTAAAGAACCCGACTGCCAACGCAGGAGACATGAGACGCTGGCTCGATCCCTGGGGTCAGGAAGATCCCCTGGAGGAGGGCATGGCAACCCACTCCAGTATTCTTGCCTGGAGAATCCCATGGACAGAGGAGCCTGGTGGGCTACAGTCTATAGGGTCACAAAGAATCAAAACACGACTCAAGTGACTTAGTGACTTAGCACACACACACATAATTCTCTATGCCATTTATCCTCTATACCTATAAACTAAGAGCTAAGGAAACATGTCAGCATTGTTTCTCAAACATGGGTAACAGGAAAATTACCTGAAATTGTTGGTAACAGGACAATTACTAGCAGTGATGGAATCAGCCCTTTCCCCTCTTCCCCCCAGTTAGTCCTCTCCTCACAGTCAAATATCTTACGAGTCTAGCCTTTTCCTCTCTCATCTCCTCTCCCCTCCAATATGGCTTTTAAGACCCATCAATCACTCCACAAAAGAACTCTCTCTAAGGTCATTGGTGGCCTACAGGTTAATCCAGCTAGTATTTACATTCTCAACAGGGGCAACATTATACCCACGGCAGCAAAAACTGATTCGAGGGAGCAAAATATCTTAGATGTTAAAAATAGTTTGTGGCCCTTGAAAAGGTCATAGTACATAAGGAGAAATATACCATGTCTATTTCTTATTCTAGAAGAAGGCATTGTCCATTTCTTATTCTATGCCTTCTCCCTAGGTGACTTTTTGCATACCATCTGCTTCTGTGACCACCCCTATCATCTGTAACTCATTAAGCTCCAGCTCCGGCAAAGACCATTCCTCTGAGATTTAAACTGATTTAACTGCCTGCCAGTTTGACATTCCACTTGAGTGTCTCAAAGGTATTTATCTGGGAAAAGGATCCACAGCTTTGGTTAGATTCTCAAGTTAAGAACTACTGCCACACAGTAGTTTCAGAAAGGATCATAACAATAAAAAATGGCAAAACCAACTTAAAAAGTTGATGAAAACAATTACTTTATAAACCTCTCAAATGTCTTTAAAGCTTCTTGCGTAAATATACTTCTTAGTTGATACACAACAGAAATTTAACTAGGTTGGAAATCAAGATGTCAACATACAGGTTTTTCCCAGGGCACTGACGTGAATACAATTACAGTGGTTCTCGGGTCATGCTAAACCCAATGTCAAACTTTCAGTAAAAGAGAGTAAGAATATAAAACTCTGCAAATTGATTTGTCAACTTGCTACATGAGTGTGTGCACAAGTAGATGGCAATATTTACATTTGGAAAGAATCCTGAAGGGAAAGTGGTATCAGAGGCAAAGTACGCTAAAATTACATTCTTATAATTACAACAACTCAAAAACTCTTGTTAGTCATCTTTCATATAAGGTCACGCCACTAATCCTTTACAAAGTTAAACTTTGTAATAGATAGAGATCTAGAACTAAAATTGAAGACTTTCTTTTTGGCTCTATGAATTCATACTTCTTGAGCAATCACAGAAATCTGCCAACACTAACACTGTCAAATAAAGGAAACTCTGCATTCAAGAATAAGAAGTAGCTTTATTTCAGGAGTTAAAAGAGGTGTCTGCTAGAAAAATAACTTCTTAAGGAGATGAAAGAAATCTTCCTCTTCGGTACAACAGGATTAAGGTCTAATCTAGCACAGTCTAAATCTCTGCCTGCCAATCCTGTTTTCCTGTTCAACCTTTTTCTCTCGTTCTTGATTCTGACAGTATTCTTCCTTAGTGATTTCTGAAATCATTACTAAAAATAAGCTAATATTTCCTACTGGATGCTCTACTTGAATTTCCTTTAAGGCACTTCAAATCCAATTTGCCCCAAACTAAACTTATCTTCTCCACCTCTAGCTCCTTGCTGGAAAATCTGTTTCAAAGCAGCTCATTAGGTAAATGGGCTAAGGGTGGCCTAAGCCATAAACCCGGAACTTCTCTTTGAATTCTCCTCTAGCAGTATCTTATCAATTCTATGTCTTTTGCTCTTAAAACTGCCTCCTCTTCACTGCCTCCCTGGCCCTGGCTTATAACTTATTGAAGTTACAGACTTCAAAGCAGTTAGGTGATGGCACTGAATAAATTTGGGATTGAATCCCATTCTGCCACTGTTAAGGATGATCTTTATCTTAGGCAACTTAGTTAACCTCTCTGGGGCTCATTTTCTCATCTGTAAAATAAAAATAATAATAATCTCCTAACATCTAGTCTTAGCCATTTTACCCATTCCTTACAATGTATCTAAGTGGCTCCTGTTTTCAGGATAAAATCCAAATTCCTTCTTATAAAAATTCTTTATATCTTTCCTCATTTTATAAGGCTTACCTCTTGCCATTCTATTAGCTCCGATCACATCCAGCTCAGAACTGTCATATTCTTTCATGTTACTGCTTTTACAGTGTTAGTCCTTCTGCCTGGAATCCCTATCTACTCTTGGTCCACCCGGTTCCAGTTGTGTCTCATACACTTCTGATCCTTCACAGCTCAGCCCAGGAAGTCTTCCCTGTACTGCTATACCGGGACCCCAATTTTGAGTTCAAAACAGTTTCTGTGCTCTCATAACTTCTTGTAATTTTTTCCTTCTACTGACATTAGAAGAAAGATTTTACTTTACTAATATTTTACTTGATATTTTTACATTTATATTGATTAAAGAAATTAGTCTGTAATATTGCTATCTTTTAATATCCAAGACAGGCTGATTTTAAGGTTATACTGGCTTCTATAATTATTTGGCAAATATTTCTGTTTTCCATTCTCTGGAATATTTTATATAAAACTTAGTGCTATTTTTTCCCTTAAATATTTGGTAACTAACATTTATTGAGCATGTAGCACATGCCAGATTCTACACTAAGTTCATTTGCCATGTTACGTCATTTAACCCTCACAGCAACTTTCTGAGGTGTATATTCCTCTTATACCTGTTTTATAGAGAAGAAACTAGGGCTAATAGAAAGTAACTTTCCCAAAGTCAAGAAGCTGGTGGGCAGCAGAGCTAGGACTTGAACACATATCTCCCAAGGTTCTTAATCACATGCTATATTGTCTTATAATACTTAACATATCACACTATAATTATTCATTTATTTGCCTCTCCATTAGTCAGTGGAATCTATCTACTAAGATCCTTGAAGGATGGGATCATCCATATTTTGTATGCTTTAAATCTAGCATCATGTCTACCAATTAATAGATCCTCAATAAATAGCTGCTAAATGAATAAATGAAGACATATCATTTGATTCTCATAACAACTGGGTGAGGTAAAGTGGTTACTATCAATTCCTATGTAGAAAGTAGGTATATGTTTATTTTAGAATGCTGCTAAAGTGGTTTTTGTCTTCAAGTTAAAACAAATAACCCCCATGCAAAGAAGGGCATACATTTCTTCAACAAGTAAAAAGCAAAAAATAATTTTATATTATTTGCAAACTGTCATTGACAACAGATTTAATGTTCTGATACCATCTGTAAGACAGAGACCTTCATATTTCTTCCGGGGTCAAGAGTATAAATCCAACAAGAAAAAGATTATCCAGTGAGAAAATGGCAATAAAACAAAAGCCTTAAGCAGAAAAGCTTTCAAAGAAGGTCAGCAGAATAGTAAAGAAGAATTCCCCACTGACTACACCATGTGGTAGGCATGTCGTAAGAAGATTTAAGGTAGACATAAAATACCCACAGCAGAGATGTCTTGGCTTCAATTAGATGAACTAAAATTTCTTTTCTGTGTTTCGCCTGATGAGTCTGTAAAAATGCTTAATATGGGCACCACAGAATTCAGACTTTTTTATTTTTGATGGAGATCAGATCATAATTATGGAAAAATGACTAAATTATAGTATGACAAATCTGGCCTATATGTAAGAATGGACTTCCTGAGAGCCAATGTCCTTAGATTCTGAAACTATTATCCAGGGAATTACATAATTACAGTCCCAAGGAGCATTAAGAAGAGAAAATATCCTTGAACTATTTAAACAGAATTCTGCCTAAAGGCTAGCCTGGCTAACTTCACAAGGATTTTTCCAAGCCTCTCTCTTTTAATCCCAATCCAAAACACACATACACATACACTTTTTTACTGCAGCAGTTTTTGCCAAGTCACTTTTAGGACAACAGTATTATAACATGTCTCAAAGGGGAAAAAAATGTGAGAATAAAAACATACCAAAGGAACTACTAAACACCTCACAGGAAAACCATTCTCACCAGTGAACTGCCACATAAAAATTTCAGAAGTCTTTGTAGTCTTTATAGCAAAAAACCAAGACATTAATCTAGGGGGCCCTTACTGCTTAGGCTCCCAGAGTCAAATATATAAATAATAAAAAACTGAAATGCAGAAAGAATAGAAAAAAATTATTTCCCCCACTGAAAGACAATTCTTAAACAGCTTGGAATGCTTAATTTAATCATTGTGATCATCATCATTGTTCTTGCAAAAAGCTTTACTTCCACTGGGTCCATGGCTTGGGAGATGTTCAGGGGTAGTTAAGAAGCTGTCCTGGGGAAGAAGGCAGATGCTTGGGCAGAAGCCCTAAGGTCAGGGGCTAATAGGTGAAGCAGTGCCCCTAACAGGCCACTAGATCTTCTTATTTTAATTTCAAGTAAAATTTATATTCATGAGAGAAATTAAGTCTATAAATGTTGCTTTCTTATAAAGTCCTTGTTAGGTTGGTACTAAGATTATGCTGGCCTCTCCAATAATTATTTGGGAAGTATTCACTATTGTCCATCCTCTAGAATAGCTTATATAAACCCTGGTGTTATTTTTTCCCTTAAATATTTGGGATCCCCTAATGCAGACATCAACCTAGATAGCATATTAAAAAGCAGAGATATTACTTTGACAACAAAGGTCCATCTAGTCAAGGCTATGGTTTTTCCAGTGGTCATGTATGGATGTGAGAGTTGGACTGTGAAGAAAGCTGAGCACCAAAGAATTGATGCTTTTGAACTGTGGTGTTGGAGAAGACTCTTTTTTTTTTTTTTTTTTTTTGGAGAAGACTCTTGAGAGTCCCTTGAACAGCAAGGAGATCCAACCAGTCCATCCTAAAGGAGATCAGTCCTGGGTGTTCATTGGAAGGACTGATGCTAAAGCTGCAACTCCAATACTTTAGTCACCTCAAGAGAAGAGTTGACTCATCAGAAAAGATCCTGATTCTGGGAGGGATTTGGGGCAGGAGGAGAAGGGGACAACAGAGGATGAGATGGCTGNTTGAAATGCAGAAAGAATAGAAAAAAATTATTTCCCCCACTGAAAGACAATTCTTAAACAGCTTGGAATGCTTAATTTAATCATTGTGATCATCATCATTGTTCTTGCAAAAAGCTTTACTTCCACTGGGTCCATGGCTTGGGAGATGTTCAGGGGTAGTTAAGAAGCTGTCCTGGGGAAGAAGGCAGATGCTTGGGCAGAAGCCCTAAGGTCAGGGGCTAATAGGTGAAGCAGTGCCCCTAACAGGCCACTAGATCTTCTTATTTTAATTTCAAGTAAAATTTATATTCATGAGAGAAATTAAGTCTATAAATGTTGCTTTCTTATAAAGTCCTTGTTAGGTTGGTACTAAGATTATGCTGGCCTCTCCAATAATTATTTGGGAAGTATTCACTATTGTCCATCCTCTAGAATAGCTTATATAAACCCTGGTGTTATTTTTTCCCTTAAATATTTGGGATCCCCTAATGCAGACATCAACCTAGATAGCATATTAAAAAGCAGAGATATTACTTTGACAACAAAGGTCCATCTAGTCAAGGCTATGGTTTTTCCAGTGGTCATGTATGGATGTGAGAGTTGGACTGTGAAGAAAGCTGAGCACCAAAGAATTGATGCTTTTGAACTGTGGTGTTGGAGAAGACTCTTTTTTTTTTTTTTTTTTTTGGAGAAGACTCTTGAGAGTCCCTTGAACAGCAAGGAGATCCAACCAGTCCATCCTAAAGGAGATCAGTCCTGGGTGTTCATTGGAAGGACTGATGCTAAAGCTGCAACTCCAATACTTTAGTCACCTCATGCGAAGAGTTGACTCATCAGAAAAGATCCTGATTCTGGGAGGGATTTGGGGCAGGAGGAGAAGGGGACAACAGAGGATGAGATGGCTGAATGGCATCACTGATTCGATGGACATATGTTTGAGTAAACTCCAGGAGTTGGTGATGGACAGGGAGGCCTGGTGTGCTACGACTCATGGGGTCGCAAAGAGTTGGACACAACTGAGCGACTGAACTGAACTGAACGCAGACATCTGAGCCTGTATCTAAAGGTGAGTTTTTCTTTTTGGTAAGATTTTTTTCAAAAAGTGATTTAATTTGTTTACATTCCATAAGTGATTTTTTTGTGTGGGGTTAGTCAGATTTCTATTTCTTCTTGCATTCATTTTGTTCTTTTTACGAGTCTATTTCATCAAAGTGTTCAAATTTTCTGTCTTCTTATTAACATTTAATGTTTCTAGGCTCTGTAGTAATGGCTTCTTTTTCATTCCTAATATTGGTAAATGATGCCTTCTTTCTTTTCAAGTAACAGTTTTAATTCTTCCTTTCTAATTTAATGTCTTTTATTTATTTCTCTTGCTTAACTGCTCAGGCTAGGATTTCCTATACTATGTTGAATAGAAGTGGCAAGAATAGGCATTCTTGTCATGTTTCTGATACCAAAGGAAAAGCTTTCAGCTTTTCACCGTGGGGTATGATGTCAGCTATGGACTTGTCACATATGGCCTTTATTATGTCAAGGTACATGTCCTCTATATTCACTTTGTTGAGAGCTTTTATCATGAATGAATGTTGAATTCTGCCAAGTGCTTTTTCTGCATCTATTGAGACAATCACATGATCTTAATCATTCATTATGTTAATTTGGTGTATCATGTTGATTGATTTGTGGATCTAAACCATCCTTGCATCTCTAGAATAAATTCCACTTGATCCTGGTGTGCAGTAGTTTCTTAGAAAAATGAACATCCTCTTACCATATAATCTAGCAAACATACTCCTCACTATTTACCCGAAGGAGCTGAAAATTTATGCCCACACAAAACCTATACATGGTTGTTTAAAGCAGCTTTATTATAACTGCCAAATCTTGGGGAAAAAAAAACAAGATATCCTTCAGGAAGTGAATGGACAAATAAACTGTAGTATATCCAGATATTAGAGTATTATTTGTCCATATGTAAAATAGGATTATGATGTGTCAATGTAGGTTTATAAGTTGTAACAAATTCACCACTATGGTACAGGATATTGACAGTGGAGGAAGCAGTCCATGTCCAGGGGTAAGAAGTAAATGGGAACTTTCTGGACTTACTGTTTTAACTGTGCTATGAATCTAAAACTATTTCAAAAAAATAAGTCATTAAAAAAATATAACTCTTAACCATCTTTTAATATTGCAACCCAGATCAAAAATAGTTGTTTCCACTATGGATAAGAAGGTGAAACCACTGCCTGACTCTTTCTAAAATCTAACTTCCAAAATGATCTTATAACTGGTAATTTACAGCTCACAATGAGGATCAAAGCACTTACTTTTCAATTTTCTTCTTATGTTCTTTTTGCCTTTGTTGTTCTTTCACTCGTTCTCTTTCAATATCCATGAAAAGTCGTCTATACCTCAGGTATTGCTTTTGACGCTAAAGAAGAGAAGTAAAAATGTTTAAGACTCTGCTCTCAGAGACTTTCCAAGAAAGGAAAATATCCTTAAACTATTAGCTCAGTATGTTAGGGCACAACAAATTGCTTCCAATCTCACATATACTGATGTTCAAAAGCCATTACCACTACCTACCTCTTTCTTGTCTTCCTCTTGACTTACTCCAGACTGAAGTGCCAGGGGAGTTTGAAATTCAGTGTTCAATCTTGACTGATACTCATCACCAACCTGTTAGGAAGTCCAGTCGTGCAAAGTGACAAAACTGCAAAAAGCCAGACCTATGCACGCTTTTCATGATTTTATCTACTAATTCTTTCCTCCTGCAATCTTGAGCTCAACGAGATTTTAGAAGGTAAAAAAAAAAAATATATATATATATAAAAGAATAAAAATTTAATAAAAGAATAAAAGGAATTAATCAAACAAAAGACTCAGATCAAAGACATGGATGAATTCATGACAAATCAAAATGTTCAGAAGCCTTCCAAAATGGTCACTTGAAATCATTCTATTATGACTGTGTGCTTGGGATCAAATATAGGATATAAAATTAGATCTCTTACTATCTCATATCTATAATAATTTTCAATTTATACACATTCTTGATGGTGTGAATTTAGAGAATAAAAGCTCAAAATAAAATATTATAACAATCAGTTGTCATGGCAGGGAAGACACTAGAACTTATTTTCTCCCAAAATACTAGGAAAGCCTGTTGACATAACTTAGTATACTTACTTTAACATTATATGGCTCAAATTATGATCTCTAACTTTTAAAATACAAGTTTTAAATTACTTTGATCTTTTTAACTTAAAAGTTATTTATCAAAAAAAAAGTTATTTATCTGTCAGCAAAGTTGCAAGATACAAGATCAGTATGCAAAAATCAATTATATTTTTATGTACTTGCAACAAACAATTTGAAAATGAAATTAAAGGTAAAATCCATATAATACACAATCAAAACACACCTTATGAATAAATTTAATAAAAGAAATAAATATAAATTGCATACACTGAAACCTACAAAACCATGTTAAAAGAAATAAAAGATCTAATTGAGTGAAAAGACATCTCTTGTTCATGAATCAGAAGACTTAATACTGTTAGATGGCAAATCAGTCAACAGATTTAACACAGTCTGCATCAACATTTAAGTTGATGGGACTTCCCTGGCAGTCCAATGGTTAATATTTCACCTTCCAGACTTCCCTGCTGGTCCAGTGGTTAAGACTCCACCTGCCAAAGCAGGGTACATGAGTCTGATCCTTGGTCTAGGAATATTCCACCTGCCGTGGGCAACTAAGCCCATGCACCACGACTACTCAGCCCACGCTCTGGAGCCTGTGTGCCACAGCTACCAAAGCCTGCATACCCTAGAGCTCGGGCTCTGCAACAGGAGAAGCCCCGGCAATGAAAAGCCTGTACGCCACAACTAGATAAAGCCTTCCTGCAGCACTGAGGATTCACCTCCCAGTGCAGGAGGTGGGTGTTCGATCCCTGTTCAGGGAGCTAAGATCTCACAGGCCTTGCAGTACAAAAACCAAAGCATAAGACAGAAGCAATATTGGGGAAAAAAAAAAAAAGCCTCAATAAGGACTTCAAAAATGGTCCACATAAAAAAAAATCTTAAAAAATAATTCAGTTTACTTCTCTGTAGAAGTTGACAAGGTAATCCTTAAATTCATACGAGTGAAAGTCGCTCAGTCGTGTCCAACTCTTTGCAACCTTGTAGACTATACAGTCCATTGAATTCTCCAGGCCAGGATACTGGGGTGGGTAGCCTTTCCCTTCTCCAGGGGATCTTCCCAACCCAGGGATCGAACCCAGGTCTTCCGTATTGCAGGCGGANAGGTAATCCTTAAATTCATACGAGTGAAAGTCGCTCAGTCGTGTCCAACTCTTTGCAACCTTGTAGACTATACAGTCCATTGAATTCTCCAGGCCAGGATACTGGGGTGGGTAGCCTTTCCCTTCTCCAGGGGATCTTCCCAACCCAGGGATCGAACCCAGGTCTTCCGTATTGCAGGCGGATTCTTTACCAGATGGGCTTTACCCAGAATAGCTGAGATGATATTGAAACAAAGTTGGAGAACTCACTCTTTTCAATTCAAAACTTATTACAAAGCTACACTAATCAACACAGTGTGGTGCTAGCATAAGGGGAGACCCACAAATCAGTGGAACAGAACTGGTAGTTCAGAAATAAACTCATATTTACAATCAACTGATTTTTGACAAGAGTGATGAGAATTCAGTGGGTAAGAAGAGTCTTTTCAACAAATGATGTTGGGTCACCCTGGATATCCACATGCAGAAAAGAGTGAAACTGGACCCCTACCCAACACCATATATGAAGATTAATGCAAAATGGACCACAGGCCTGAATGCAAGAGATGTAAGATTCTTAGAGAAATATTAGGTGATGGTTTCTTAGATATGACATCAAAAGCACAAGCCACAAAAAAGTAAATAATATGGACTTCATCAAAATTAAAAATTTCTGTGCTGCAAAAGAAACCACTGATAAAGTGAAAAGACAACCCACAGGATAGGAGAAAACATTTGCAAATCACAAAATAAATAAGGGTACTATGTGTAGAATATATTAAGAACTCACATAAGTTAATAATCAAAAGACAAATAATCCAATTAGAAATTGGGCAGAGGATTTAATAGTTTTCTAAAGAAAATACACATATGGCCAATAAGCACATGAAAAGATGCTCATCATTAATCATCAAGAAAATGTAAACCAAAACCACAATGAGATATCATTGCACACCCATTAAGAGAGCTATAATTAAAAAGACAAAAGACAATAACAAGTGTTCGTGAGGATGTGGGAAAACAGAAACCTCATAATACTGCTGGTAAGAACAAACAGCTCGGTGCACTTTGGAAACCAGTCTGGCGTTCCTCCCCAAAGGTTAAGCATGTGGATACCATCAGTCTCAGCAATTTCCTCCTACTTATACACCCAAGGAAAATGGAAACACATGTCACAGAAAAACATATAAACAAATGTTCACAGCAGCACTATTCACTATTAATAGTCAACAAGTAGAAACAATCCAAATGCCTATCAACTGATGAATGGATAAATAAAATATGCTACATGCATACAATGGAATATTATCCAACGAATATGAATGAAGCATTGCTACATGCTACAAGGTCTATGAACTTGGAAAACATTATGCTAAGTTAAAGAACTCAGTGATAAAAGGCCATTCTGTGATCCCTTTTATATAAAATGTCCAGAATAGGCAATCTAGAGACATTTAAAAGTAGACTAGTGGTTACCTAGGGCTGGGGTTGGAGGTTAAGGGGCAAAAGGGAATGAGTGGTTGCTAAAGGGTATGTGACTTCTGGGCAGTGATTAAATATTCTAGAAGTGACTATGCCAAAGTTTGCACAACATTCTGAATATAGTAAAAACACTGAGTTGTACATTTTCAATGGGTTGTATACCTGTATGGTATACAAAGCAGCTAGGCTTCATTTTTTGACTACTCCTTATCTGTGAATTTGCCTATTCACCAAGATGTATTTGTTATCATAGAATTAATGGTTGCAGTGCTTGTGGTCACCTTCAGACATGAACAGTGCTGGGAAAAATCTGAGACATCAGATGGACATGTTGTCAGCTAAGGTCAAACACTGTGATGCTCTGCCTTCTTGTTTCAGCCTGCATACTATAAACAAGTATCCTTTCAAATGTACATTGAGTCCAAAGCTTTTTGCATTTTTGTGCTTTTTTTGTTGATTGTGCTATTTAAAACATCCCTCAAGCACAGTGCTCAAGTACTACCTAGTGTTTTTAGCATAAGAAGGTTGTGATGTGCCTTATGGAGAAAATATATCTATTAGAAAAGCTTCATTCAGGCGTGAGCTATAGTGCCGTTGGCCCTGAGTCCAATGTTAATGAAACAACAATACATTTTAAGAAGGTGTCTAAACAGAAATTCACACAAAACAGTTAAGCAATGGTTCAGTATTGACTAAAATTCAGTTGCAGTATTTACAGCAAGTTTATAGAACATAACTATTATGAATAAAGAGAATTGACTATATACCTCAATAAAGTTTGTTTGTTACAGATAAAATCTAAAAACAATACGTAGCAAAAGGTTAATGGTGGCTATCTCTGTAATTTAGGGTCTTTTTTCCTTTTTATTTGTATTTACTTTTTGCTGTAGTAAAAATGAAATTATTTTTTCTGCTTTCATTAAAGTAAAAAAGGACTACCCCAGTGGTCCAGTGGTTAAGAATCCGCCTGCCAATACAGGAGACACAGGTTTGATCCCTGGTCCAGGAAGATTCCACATGCTATGGAGCAGCCAAGCCCCTACGTCTCAACCGCTGAAGCCCGTGGCCCTAGAGCCTGTGCGCCACGACAGGAGAAGCCACCGCAATGAGAAGCCAGCACGCCACAGCTCCAGAGAGCCTGCATGCGGCAGTGAAGAGCCAGCACAGCCGAAGAAAGTACAGGAAAAAACACTGTTATAAAGCAAGAAAAATCGGACTTCCAGCACTGGCCAAGGAGTAAGCCCATTCTGAGCCTCTACCTCTCTCTCACTGATTCTAAGTAAAAACTGTAGGAAATGTGGCTCTAAGTATCTGGAGAGTAGATGGGTGTGGTACCCTGAAGAGGGGTGAGTATGGAATGCTACTCAACACTCCGTAATAACCTAAATGGAAAAAAGAATCTAAAAAAGAATGCAGATATGTGTATGCATGACTGAGTCACTTTGCTGTACACCTGAAACTAATACGACATTGTAAATCAACTATAATCCAGTAAAAAATAATTTAAAAAAAGAGGAGTGAGTTAGAAAAGTGCATTCCTTAATTCTGTGTATGAAATGGCACACACCCCAGAATCACCCCTGAGCTGTGCTGCCTGTGATGGACTTAATAGAATATAAAGAAGGCTCTGAGAACTGAACTAACATTGGAGCTGCTGTTCACAGAAGATGAGAGAGAACTTGGAGCCTGAACTTAACCAGGTCAACTGCCTGCTAGAACAAAAAAAAGGAACGTTCTTCAGAGGATTTTAACAAGAAGTCAGTCTCACAATATAATGTTCAAAACTGGACCCAGAAGAAAACACGCAAAGTGAATCCAGAATATGGATCCAAAGAAAAACAACTTTGGGATGGGACATTCCTGGTGGTACAGTGGATAAGACTTCACACTCCCAATGCAGGGGGCCTGTGTTCGATACCTGGTCAGGGAACCAAGATCTCATGTGCCATACAGTCCAAAAAAAAAAGGACAATTCTTCCTTTGAGATTAGTAGAAACAGGGAAGAATGGCCAAAGAGTAAATGGTCAAGGGAGTTATTGAATGAGGGCCCCCTTTTTAATGAAAGTTAGAGAGTATAGGGTTGCAGAAAGAACTTTATGGAGTATTTAAGGTTTGGAATTATCAGTGTGGGCCATGTGTGAGGGAGCTAACGAGTAGCAACTAAGAAAAATGGTAAGCACCACTGGGGATCTATTTGTGACTGTAAGACCCCAAGTATGAATGTGTGTATCTATACCACTAAAGAGGAGTTTTTTACAATAAACCTGGGTTGTCTGGGAGTCTGAAAGGTGAAAGGACTGATCTAGGGTTTTCAGGGCTGGTGTGACAGAAGGACAGGCAGAAGAGGTTCTGACTATTAAAGGAGCACCCTGAATCAAACAGTCAGGATTAGATACCCCTCTTCTTGCTCAGTTAATGGCCTATCCATTCTCTACCACTAATTACGTTGCTTCATAATTATCGCTTATTTGTCAGTCTCTCTTCTTCAGACAGTCTGAAATTTGAGTGCTAAGTCTTATTCACAGCTATATCTTTAATATTTAAAACCTAAACAATGGCTAACATCAAACTGGTGCTCAATAAACATTTGATTGACTGACCAACTCTTTCTAAACAAATTTAGCAAGAGACAAGCAGGTACTAGGCACCATGCTAAAGGCTGTCCACACACAAAACATGCCATCTCTCTTCATAAAGCTTACAGACTGCTGGAAAACATGGAAATAAGTAATTACCAACTGTCCTGTGTATGGAGAAGGAAACAAACAGAATGCAGGGACAGAGGAAAAACACAAAAGGGGAGGAGGACTCATCTTGATAAAGTGGTCAGAGCAGAAGTTGAAGTTGAAATCTAAAGGATGAGAAGGGACCAGCTTCGCAAAGAAAAAAAAAAAAACACTCTCAAAAAGAGGGAAAAAATAGGCAAAGGACCGCAAGTAGAAAGGGCTTGCAGAATATAGAAATGGTGATGCAGAATAAAACTCAACAGCCTTCCTTTAGACCAACCTTAGAGACCCATCTCAAAAATAAAAAGAAGCTGCAGTTTAGTCTGAAAAGCTCAGTCCAAGTCCTTCTTTCTGCCTTTCTTCCTTTTTTTTCTGCTCTCTTAAAAGGACCAAGGGAAAATTTCTGTTTATCTCTTTCATATATTCTAACAATGCTGGTTGCCTGAAGGCTCTATTTCTAAAATAACAAAAAACCACGAGTTAGAAATTATGCACACAGTATAAAATTCTGATGGGAATAAACTAGACTTTAGTCATAGGGAAATCTCAGTAGGCCAGAGTACTGTGACATTTTCTTGGAAAACATAACCCTAACAAGTTCCAGCCTAAATGTCTTAGTGATCCTGCCTTATGCTCTACCAGGTTCCTGATGGGGACCTAGTCCTGGCTGTTGGGTGCAAGATCCTCCTGACCCCAACCCTTCAGAAACCACTTACTTCTTTCCTTCTCATAAAAGAAGAAACACCAAAAATACACCTTTTATAAGAGAATACACATGTGAAAAATACAATTTTTCCAATAGGCATCAAGTGTTTCTGACAATACCCTAGCCTTCAGGGAGTAATCTTAGGTCAGGATAGGTTTCACACACCATGAAGTAAACCAAGAATCTGCTTTTTGCTCAGCCTTACCGTTCCCAGCTCAGTAGGTACCTATGACCCTGTCTAAATTCCACTGCTCACACTCCAGAGTCTGCGCTACCTGTTTTCTGCTGGAAGCCTCTCTCTGCTGCTTGGGTGCAAGATGCTGATGCCCATCCAGAAGCCAATCTTCCTTCCATTTTTCAGCTGTTCCAACACATGGTTGCTGTATGGAGCATAAGCTCTAAAAAATACAAAAGCGTTCACCAAATTGCATAAGCAGTGACATGATGTTGGTGAAAATACTTTAGGCTGCAGTGATAGCCCTGATGTAATCTGAACATGTCAGAAGAGTCTGATGCATTAGGGCATGAAAGCAGACACTACTCTTCTTGCCACTACTACGGACCTTAACTGTATCTGCGAAGCAATCCTAAGTTTCTCTATTGGTAAAACAAGGAATAATGGCATCGATCTCCCAGAGTTATTTTGAGAGTTTAATGAGACAACGGATACAAAGTTCTAGAACCATTGTGGCTATGGTAAATGTTTAATGAATTTAAGCTGTTATTCATAATGATACTAATAACATTACTATTAATAAGAGATAACACTATCATCACTGCTTGCTGGCAGCATAGCTCTGGCAAGCCCGTATCAAACTCTCACTAATTGACTTTCTGCTGCTTACTCTTCACTATACTAAGCTCTACCTTCTCTCTGGCAGAGACTGGATCCTGGATTTCATGAATGACACATTCACAGTGCTCCAGAAATAGCTCCTCTCTCCATCCCTCATCTGTCACACTATGCGAGGCCTGCCCGTAGTTCCTGTGCTAAAAGAAAAGAAACCTTGAACAACTGTCCAAGAAGTAGCATCAGGCCAGGGCCCTGGCGAAAGCTTCAGTGACGAGGCCAGAACCAGTCTCAACAGGGCAGAACAGTCACAGAACAAGAGGACATTCTACCTTTGCCCATTGTTATTGACCTTAACACTAAATCCCTGAAGCAGTTATGACTTTGCCCTGCCAATCTGGAATTCAAACCTAAGGAATCTGTTGTCACTTACTCCCCACTGTATTCTGTTCTACTTACTCTCTGGGAAGGGCTAGGTCTTGAACACTGGTGAGACATACCAACCACACTCCAGAAGCAATTCCTCTTCCAAGTTCCGATTTCTTGAAACATGAGGGTTGCATAACACACTTGCTCTAAATGAACAACAAAATACAAAACTAATTGAGCAAAAATAATAGGTTATTATTTAATAACCTATTAAATAATAATAGTAGTTTAATAATAGTCCTGTACACTTCAGTGACAACCCAAAATAGTGATACTAGGGAAGGATAATTTAACAGGTGTGTGCATGTATGTATTTAATATAAAATTCCAAACATACATCAAAGTAGAAAAAAATAGTATAAAGAATCCAAAGGTACCCATCACCCAGTGTCAGCAATTAGCAATATCATGTTTTTCTCATATATCTTTTCTCCTATATTTTTCCTAGGGTATTTGAAAGTAAATCCTGGATTATTCTGTTTTTTTCTTTTTCTTTTTTTGCATGGGGTAACTCTTTATTCAACAACACATTTAGAATAAGATAAGGCAACAAGAAAATATCTTATAAAGTTGCCAGCATTTTCTCAGGTAATGCCAGGAAACAAGCTTGTGTCATTTCCCTTAAGGACGCCTACTCAATGTCCCCGATAATTCCATGCACAAACAACAGGAGTGGCGAAGTCTGGGAAGTTTTGAGTGGCAAACGGCTTGTTTTGTTCTTCATCATAATTGGTCTGTAAACTGGATGTCTGGCTTTGGTGTACTGCTTCAGCTGCCCAAGAGTAGAATTCCTTCAGTGTATATAAGACTAATTGTTCAAAGCCAAATTTACCGAAGGACTTGAGTTTACTAAGAACTATTTACTGACAACCAATCAATATTATACAAGTAAAATCTATCTCTTATTTGGCCCAAATGACAGACATATGCTTTGTCACCTGGACTCTCTTTAGATCTGACACATTTTGAAATAACTGAAGACATCATACTCTTAGTCTAATGCCAGAAGCTTTAATTCTATGCAGCCTACATACAAGCTAGCTTGACAAGCTCTAGCCTAAATCTTGAGTAGTCTCAGTTCAGTTCAGTTCAGTCGCTCAGTCATGTCCGACTCTTTGCGACCCCATGGACTGTAACACGCCAGGTCTCCCTGTCCATCGCCAACTCCCGGAGTTTATTCAAACTCATGTCCATTGAGTCAGTGATGCCATTCAACCATCTCATCCTCTGTCATCCCCTTCTCCTCCTGCCTTCAATCTTGCCCAGCATCAGGGTCTTTTCAAATGAGTCAGCTCTTTGCATCCAGTGGCCAAAGTATTGGAGTTTCAGCTTCAGCAGCAGTCCTTCCAATGAATATTCAGGACTGATTTCCTTTAGGATGGACTGGTTGGATCTCCTTGCAATCCAAGGGACTCCCAAGAGTCTTCTTCAACACCACAGTTCAAAAGCATCAGTTCTTCGGCGCTCAGCTGTCTCTATAGTCCAACTCTCACATCCATACATGACTACTGGAAAAACCATAGCTTTGACTAGACGGACCTTTGTTGGCAAAGTAATGTGTCTGCTCTTTAATATGCTGTCCAGGTTGGTCATAACTTTCCTTCCAAGGAGCAAGCGTCTTTTGATTTCATGGCTGCAGTCACCACCTGCAGTGACTTTTTTAGAAAGTAGACAGCGTGCCCACTGTCTTCTGCTTTACCTGCCCTCTGCAGGGAGGGAGGTGGTCTTACATTTTAGGTTGAATGTACTGATGACACCCCAGAGTCAATTCATCTTTCTTCTCGCATTAGAGATGACAGTTGCTTCAGAAATACGTTTAAAAGAAACCACAAACACAGAAAAAACACACTGTCTACCCAGGGCAACATGTTCACCTCAACACTCTGGGCTTCAGTGAGAATGCCAGGGAAATGGTACCACATGAGGGTATTCTGATACATTTTAGTTTGAACAGGGATGTTCAACTTTTAACCCAACTCTATAGATCTTACTTTTTAATCCCGAAACATTCACAGAACAGTCTGACAACCCCCTCAAATTTTAAGTAATTTAGAATCTGCTAATTTCCCTACATTGTTCTTGTGAGAGCAGCATACCTGTGGGAACAATGCCTCACCAAAAGTTATAGCATAATCTTAGTAAATTAAAATAGTCTGATTCCACAGTAAGAATACAAGTGTGATTTATCAGCCTTCTGAATGACAGAACTGCTTTGACTGATGCAGCTCACTAAACAAGGGTCTGACTCTATATTCACATTACCAGTTGTTGGAAATGTATAAAATCCAGTTACTTTATTTTCCACCTATGTCTCTTTTTTTTGCAGGGTGGGGAGGAGGGGCACACCTCAAAGCATGTGAGATCTTAGTTCCCCAATCAAGGACTGAATTGCACCCCTGCAGTGGAAGTGCAGGGTCTTAACCACTGGAATAGTGTTGTCACTCAGTCGTGTCCCACTCTGCGACCTCATGGACTGTAGCCCGCCAGGCTCCTCTGTGCATGGGTTTCTCCAGGCAAGAATACTGGAGTGGGTTGCTATTTCCTCTGCCAGGGGATCTTCCCAACCCAAGGACAGAACCCAGATCTCTCGCATTGCAGGCAGACTCTTTACGGTCTGAGCCACAACGGAAGCCCACTGAACCGCCAGGGAAGTC
Source organism: Oreotragus oreotragus (assembly GCA_006410675.1). Classification (NCBI taxonomy): domain Eukaryota; kingdom Metazoa; phylum Chordata; class Mammalia; order Artiodactyla; family Bovidae; genus Oreotragus; species Oreotragus oreotragus. The sequence continues at coordinate 498,045 of SJYX01021456.1, read as the reverse complement.
CCCCATCTGTATTGTTTTGATTGAGCTCTACCTGATCTCTGATGGGGGCCTGGTCCTGAAGTTTGATGCTACTGCTAAGTCGCTTCAGTCGTGTCCGACTCTGTGTGACCCTATAGACAGCAGCCCACTAGGCTCCTCTGTCCCTGGGATTCTCCTGGCAAGAATGCTGGAGTGGGTTGCCACTTCTTTCTCCAATGCATGAAAGTCAAAAGTGAAAGTGAAGTCGCTCAGTCGTGCCCAGCTCTTAGCGACCCCATGGACTGGAGCCTACCAGGCTCCTCTGTCCATGGGATTTTTGATTGAGCTCTACCTGATCTCTGATGGAGGCCTGGTCCTGAATTTTAGGAGGTAGATATTGATAACTTTCCAGAGAAAAGTCTTTTCTCCCTTTCTCATTCATCACATCACAATATGTCTCCTTGAAGCATACCTTCTAAAAGACCAAAAAAAAAAAAAAACATATATTGTCAATTGTTCAATGGGAGTAACATGAAATAATAGAAATAATAGTCCAGGCTTTATTAGGAGCCTTACAGTAATTTTTTCAACTCCAGATAATGTGAAACAATATGTAATAAAACACAAACCACACTTCTTGAAATCTGAGAACAATCTTGAAAAGCTCTAAACTAAGCCCAAATAATGCAATTCCTCATGTTCTCTCCTTTTTCGGCCCTACCTTGCCACTGATGAAGGCCTTATCTTCCTGCCTGTGTGAAAGATCCTGATGGACATCCACAGGAAACACCTCTCCCCGACTCCTACCTATCAGCATTGATACTGCTGGCTTCAAATCTGCTCTCTAAAAAAGAACAAATATAAAATAGCAGTTGTTCAGTTAAGAAACACAAGGTAATCAATTATACTTTAGTTTGCAGTGAGAATTCAGAAGTTAACTGAGGTCATCATCTTAGAGAATAAGTTAATACACTATACTCTATGCCACATAAGCCTAGCCACAGCCCCAAGTAATTTGCTTCCTATTGACCCCTTTCTTTTCCTCTTAGTCTAATCAATCTCTGCTGGAGGGCTAGCCTTGGGACCTGGGTTAAAAATACTGTTGGACACTTGCGGTCTACTTTTTTTTCCCATCTTTCAGCTCTCAAAACAGACGACAGCTGTGAGAAATACTTTATCTAACGAAGAAAGTTTTTTTAAAAAGTAAATTGTCCAGACAGGGGTAATATGCTGCTGCTAAGAATTTTAACATTAATAAGAATGCTGGACATGTGAGAAATCAATCAGGCAAGTTATCTTTTCCCCAACTATGACTCTCTCAATCAGCTGCAATAGTTCTTGCAAATCCCACTACAAGCCTTAACATGCTTATTTCTTTTTGTTGTTATCTTCTTTCCACTTTATTTTACCTGATCATTGGGTAGAAAATCCTGGTCCTGACATTTGGGTTGAATATTTTGGTCTTTGGGGAGAACATGTTGGTCTTTGGGTAAAACACACTGGTCTTTGGGTAGAAAATCCTGGTCCTGACATTTGGGAAGAACATTCTGGTCTTTGGGGAGAATGTACTCATCTGTGGGTAGAAAAGTCTGATTTTGGAGTGGAAAATCTTGCCCTTCCAAGGCAATATCCCCATCTTCTAGTCCAACAGTCGTGTCTTTCAGCAAACCACTCTCAGTCTTTGTCTTAATGGCCTGGGCTTTGGGCTCAACAGTGTGGCCTTCCAGGTCGATACACTGGGTACTGAGTCTCGGCTCACAGCGCTGTGCTTCCCACTCAACATCGAGGACACTTGTCAAATCCCCCTGGGCTTCTGGAAGATAATCCTGGGTTTCTGGCAAAACATCCTGATGTAATTGCTTTACTTTTTCCTCCTCCATCACATCAAATAGTGGGGTTTTGAACTGTACTTTCTAAAAGTGAACAGAAACATTGAATATAGAATGCCAAGTAGCAGTAACACTCAGGTTTTCTGTGAGATTCCTAAAATAATCTTAAAAGGATATGGTAGTCAAACCAAACCAAACATTACTATGATAAAATGCAAAATTACAGTCTTTGCTCAACTCAACAGAACCTGAATCTACAATCCCAAACCAGGCACAAGAATACCAACAGCTCAAGTCCAATCATAATTACTTTCATTTCTATTATACCATCTCCCTTCCCTCTGCTTTACCTGAACTCTGCTGAAAGGTATATCTTTGTCTTCAGGAAAGAGAGCCTCCTGGTCCCCCCAAGACAAATGCTTTTTCTCCTTCTTATCTATCATAACAGATGAAGATTCCTCAGGTTCCTAAAGAACATACAAACAAAAATGGAAAAACAAACAAATGTTACAGGTAGAAACAAGAATGCATGTAAAAGAATTAAGTTAGAATTCTTCCTCACACTATATATAAAAAAAAATGCTTCCCACTCAACATCGAGGACACTTGTCAAATCCCCCTGGGCTTCTGGAAGATAATCCTGGGTTTCTGGCAAAACATCCTGATGTAATTGCTTTACTTTTTCCTCCTCCATCACATCAAATAGTGGGGTTTTGAACTGTACTTTCTAAAAGTGAACAGAAACATTGAATATAGAATGCCAAGTAGCAGTAACACTCAGGTTTTCTGTGAGATTCCTAAAATAATCTTAAAAGGATATGGTAGTCAAACCAAACCAAACATTACTATGATAAAATGCAAAATTACAGTCTTTGCTCAACTCAACAGAACCTGAATCTACAATCCCAAACCAGGCACAAGAATACCAACAGCTCAAGTCCAATCATAATTACTTTCATTTCTATTATACCATCTCCCTTCCCTCTGCTTTACCTGAACTCTGCTGAAAGGTATATCTTTGTCTTCAGGAAAGAGAGCCTCCTGGTCCCCCCAAGACAAATGCTTTTTCTCCTTCTTATCTATCATAACAGATGAAGATTCCTCAGGTTCCTAAAGAACATACAAACAAAAATGGAAAAACAAACAAATGTTACAGGTAGAAACAAGAATGCATGTAAAAGAATTAAGTTAGAATTCTTCCTCACACTATATATAAAAAAAAACTCCATATGGATTATAAGAGCTAAAATTATAAAATTCTTAGAAGAACACATAGAATTAACCGATAGTTTAATAGATACTACACCATAGCACAAGTAGCAAAAATTAGACGACACCAAACCTAAAAATTTTGTGCTAAAAAATGAGATAGCATTAAGAAAGGGAAATGAATATTTACATTGATTGCAATGTTGATGCAATTTCATTGTTATGTTGATGGAATGTCAGCCTTGTAAATATGGTTTTGGAAACAAATTTTTTATTGTTTTAAAAAGATTTGTATTTTGGTAATTTTCTTTTGATAAATTGGTGGAGAGTCATTTGAGGGCCTTTAAACTGCTTACAAAATGGTGGGATTTTTGTGTAGTGGATAAAATGAGTAATTGAAAATGTGTCCATAGAAATCAAAGGTAAGTGGGGTCTTTGTTGAGTTGAGGAGTAGTTTTAATGTAGAAAGATATACTTACAAATGAGTCTAAAATTTCAAAAGAATTGGAGAAAAAATATATTATGAGAATAAAGCAGTGACATGGTTAATCTGGAACTTTTGTTCTTGTACCAATAAAGGAAGGTACCCCAATAAAGAGGCTTCTCATACACATAAACACAAAAAAATGAAATAACAACCCAGAGAATGGGAGAAAATACTTGCAAATCATGTCACTTTAGGGATTTGCATTCAGAATATATAAAGAACTCTTGTTTTTGTTTATTCACTAAGTAGAGTCCAACTCTTTTTGCAACCCCCTGGACTGTAGCCCGCCAGGCTCCTCTGTCCATGGGATTTCCCAGGCAAGAATACCGGAGTGAGTTGCCATTTCCTTCTCCAGGAGATCTTCCCAACTCAGAGATCAAAGCTATGTCTTCTGCACTGCAGGTGGATCCCTTATCACTGAGCCACAGGGAAGCCCAAAGAATTCTTACAACTTGATAATAAAAAGACAACCCAACTTAAAAATGGCACTGCATCTGAACACAGATTTTTCTTCATGAGAGATAAATCAATGGGCAATAAGCACATGAAAAGATACTCTAGATCACTAGTTATCAGGAAAATACAAATTGAAAGTATGGTGAGATACCACTCCAGACCTACTTAGGAGGCTATAAAAAGATGGGCAACAACAAGGATTGAAGAGGATGTGGAGAAACTGGAAACCTCATATATTGCTAATGGCAAACAGCTTGATAGTTCCTCAAAATATTAGGCATAGAGTTATCATGTGATCCAGAAATTCCATAACTAGAGAAATGATTGTTCACACAAATACATGTAACTGCTTATAGCACAATTATGCATAAAAGCTAAGTGGAAACAATCCAAATGTCTATTTACTGATGAATGGCTATACCAAGTGTAATAAACTGATGTACTGATACATGCTACAAAATGGATAAACTCTGAATACATTAAGCAAAGTAAAAGAACTCAGTCACAAAAGCCCCATTTTATACTATTCCATTTATATGAAACACATTTACATGAAATGCCCAGAATATGCAAATTTACACACAGAAAGTAGTTTAGCAGTTGTTTAGTACTGGGAATAGAAACAGGAAGGGACTAGGGAGTGACAGTTAATGGATACAGTGTTTCTTTTAGGGATAATGAGAATCTTCTAAATTAGATTGTGGTGATGGCTGCACATGACACCCCACTCCAGTACTCTTGCCTAGAAAATATCATGGACAGAGAAGCCTGTTAGGTTACAGTCCATGGGATTGCAAAGCATCAGACATGACTGAGCAACTTCACATGATGGTTGCACAATCCTGTGACTACACCAAAAAACACTGAAGGGTACACTTTAAAGTAGGTGAATTGTGTGGTATGTGAATTACAGCTCAATAAAACTGTTAGAAAAAAAAACTATTGGATATTATAATCCCAATACTTAAATCCGTCTTGTATGGTTAGTTCTAACAGGGCATCTTTTTTCCCCTCTACTCTTTATATTTACCTACCTGATCATCCATAAATTTCTGGTAATCTGCAGGAGTTAAAAGACCTTGATGGACCTCCAAGGGCAGTTCTCCTCTTACACCTATATTTATCCTGGTAAATGATGGCTTCCTACAAAGTGCTTTCTGCAAAAAAGAAAAATACAAACTGTCTGCTGCTACTGCTGCTAAGTCACTTCAGTCGTGTCCGACTCTGTGTGACCCCATAGACGGCAGCCCACCAGGCTCCCCCATCCCTGGGATTCTCCAGGCAAGAATACTGGAGTGGGTTGCCATTTCCTTCCCCAATGCATGAAAGAGAAAAGTGAAAGTGAAGTCGCTCAGTCTGTCCGACTGTTAGCGACCCCATGGACTGCAGCCCACTAGGCTACTCCGTCCATTGGATTTTCCAGGCAAGAGTACTGGGGTGGGGTGCCACTGCCTTCCCCGACAAACTGTCTAGAGAAAGCAATATGCTCATAACACTAAGTTGAGTTTTTGTGAACTATCTGATACAATCTTAGCAGTTTATGGTAATCTAATACAGAATCACAGAATCAGTTCAGTTCAGTTCAGTTGCTCAGTTGTGTCCGACTCTTTGCGACCCCATGAATCGCAGCACACCAGGCCTCCCTGTCCATCACCAACTCCCGGAGTTTCATCTGCAGTGATTTTGGAGCCCCAAAATATAAAGTCTGACACTGTTTCCACTGTTTCCCCATCTATTTCCCATGAAGTGATGGGACCAGATGCCATGATCTTCGTTTTCTGAACATTGAGCTTTAAGCCAACTTTTTCACTCTCCTCTTTCACTTTCATCAAGAGGCTTTTTAGTTCCTCTTCACTTTCTGCCATAAAGGTGGTGTCATCTGCATATCTGAGGTTATTGATAATACAGAATAGAGAGTTCTATTTCAAGTATACAAACAAATAATTTACATAACAAATGGAAGGAGTGAAATAAGATAGTAAAAGAATACTTTAACTTTCTTTGCAATTTGCCCCTATCCTAGCTATTAACAACTTCAGAATGCTTATAATTTTGTCTTGGTGCTCCAACAGTGGACAAACATACCTATCTTCTACGTTTATCTCTAAACCTAGAACAAAACAACCAGACAGATTCTAACGTCAGTAAAAATAAGTCTAACAAGCAAATGAAACCAGAGCTCAACTGGGTTATAGGCTGTTCTCCTTTCTGACCAGATTCCTCCCGCTCACAACTGAGTGGGTAGAACTGTTCAGATTTAAAGCAAAGACTACATACTTGATAAGAAAAATTTCACTGTCAATTATATGGCATAGATTTGTTTGTGGTACTTTATCTGAAATAGCACATGCATTATTTCAAAGCAAGACCAGAGTCAGCTAGACCAGAGTCATCATTATCATAATGAACTACACTTAAATGGCACCTTTGACGTATAAAACTGGTTTATACAAGGATGTTATATCAGACTGAACCTCCCTCTTCTACTGGATAATTATTTCAGTCAGACCTAGGAACAGTACTCTTTCTGAAAAAACATCAATTGAAAGGTTTGAATATGTTCTGCACAATATAAAGTATCAGTCTCTAGGATCTGGTCATCCTTCTTTTTCTGGTTTAAATAAACTGGGTCCAACCATTTCCTTTTAGCAGTACCGGGAAGTCAGTCTTACGGCCAAAACTACAGTACTGCCAAACCTGTGGAAGAGGTATGAAAATTGTCAGGAAACCAAGTCAAGAATTTAGTTACAAACGAAACTGTGTCTTGAGTCACAACAATGCAATCCTAGAGGTAACCATACTTAATGCATCTAAGCTGGAATGCAATATTAGGCACACCCATGCCTACTTGCTTTTCATATTTAACTATGTGTGCCAGTCACTTAGCCGTGTCCAACTGTTTGTGACCACACGGACTGTAGCCTGCCAGGCTCCTCTGTCCACGGGAGTCTCCAGGCAAGAATACTGCAGTGGATTGCTACTTTCCTTCTCCAGGGATCTTCCTGATCCAGTGATCAAACCCAGGCCTCTTGCATTACAGGCAGATTCTTTACCATCTGAGCTACAGGGAAGTCCGTATTTAACTACAGGTTTCTTAATTATCACTATAGAGGAAGTATTCTGCTGCTGCTGCTGCTGCTAAGTCACTTCAGTCGTGTCCGACTCTGTGTGACCCCATAGACGGCAGCCCACCAGGCTCCCCCATCCCTGGGATTCTCCAGGCAAGAATACTGGAGTGGGTTGCCATTTCCTTCTCCAATGCATGAAAGAGAAAAGTGAAAGTGAAGTCGCTCAGTCTGTCCGACTGTTAGCGACCCCATGGACTGCAGCCCACCAGGCTACTCTGTCCATTGGATTTTCCAGGCAAGAGTACTGGGGTGGGGTGTCATTGCCTTCCCCGAGAGGAAGTATTCTACTAACTACAAACACAGAGGCGTGTCTTTGATGGTTGCTGGCTGCACTGAGATACTTCAGGAAAAAATACAAAAATAAAATATAAACATATATGTAATCTAGGACAATGTAAAAAAAAATACTAATTAGGTAGGAAAACTGAGAGAACTAAACAAGAGACAGCTGATAAAGGTACTAAAAAAAGAGTAAAGAAAGTCTGATTAATAATCCATTTTACCGATGCTGCCTATCAAAACTTGAAACTAATGTGAAAATTAAGTAAACACAGGGAAATATACGGGTTTAGGATCCAAATTTGTGAACATGGAAATAAGGAGACACCAAAACAATCTAATTTTATAAGCACAGCTTTCAATATTCTTTTAAATCTAACAATATTTAGGTTCCAATTCGATCTAACTTTATAGCTTTTCTCACTGCAATCACAGTCTTTATTTTCTCTATGGTAAAATATATACCAGGAAAAATATATACCAGGGACGTCCAGAAAGTTATCCTGTATTTTGAAACAAAAGAATTTCTTTCTGGACTTTCCTGGTGGTCTAGTGGTTAAGACTCCATGCTTCTCCTGCAGAAGGCACAGGTTCAATTCCTGGTCAAGGAAGTTCCTCATGCTGTTTGGTATGGCGGAAAAAAAAAAAAAAATCCAAAAAACCAAGAGAATTTCTTTCTTTTTAAAAAATGCCATTGACCTCTTCCTTCCTGATTAAAATTTAAAGTATATACATTATGGAAAATTTCTATGATTAAAAAAAAAGAAAAAAAAATCACTTGTAATAACACTACCCAGAAATAATCAGCATGAACCTCTTGGGTCATTTCTTTTCAGGCCTTTGTCTATGCATATAGCATTCTCTCCCCATCTCGATATTTTGCTTTACACTTATCATTGGAAATAATATTCTATATTTACGTGCTTAAGAATATGCTTCCCTACTAGCACAGGAGCTCCTTGAGAGATCTTTTCATCACTGTTAAGTTCTGCTTCTAGAACAATGCCTGGCAACTACAGATAGTCCATAAATATTTATTGGATGAATTTTTTAAATTGAGCTTATACTGTATCTAATTTTATATCCTACTTTTTCCACTTACCTTTATATCACAAACACTTTCCCTAGGCTTCAAATATCCTTCGAAAGCATGGTATTTTTGATAACAGCTATATATGGATATATCATGTTTGTAGACTACTCCCTACTATTGGAAAATTAAGGTCATTTCCAATTATTTTTCAGTTCTAAATAATGCTGAGGTATAAATTAATCTTTATCCTATTTTTTACCTGTATTTTTAGAAACAACTCATGAGAACTTAAGTTACCTCCTGGGTGGGAAAGCTTTTCTTTGTATCATCTGGAAACTCTGGTGCATCTTTCTGATTCACAGTTTTAAATGCTGCCAGCCGCTGACGTGCTTGTTTCATGCTTTGACTAAGCTGCCAAGGAAAAGGGGAAAAAAGAAAACAAAAACAGGCTAAAGTCTTAATACCAGATTCACTAAGTGTTCCAACAGGAAAACAGGCCCCTATTATTAAAAAATGCCAGACCTGAGACCAGAGGATTACCTGCAAAGACTTTCTGATGTGCTGATAAGCTTTTACAAAACTGTTTTATTATTCTAAGAGACTGTATTTCATAACTTAATTTAAGTGCTGTTACTCAAGTCATTTTTTAATAATGTATGCTTTATATTAAGTAAGTTGGAGAAGGCAATGGCACCCCACTCCAGTACTCTTGCCTGGAAAATCTCATGGGCGGAGGAGCCTGGTTATTTTATATCCTACTTTTTCCACTTACCTTTATATCACAAACACTTTCCCTAGGCTTCAAATATCCTTCGAAAGCATGGTATTTTTGATAACAGCTATATATGGATATATCATGTTTGTAGACTACTCCCTACTACTGGAAAATTAAGGTCATTTCCAATTATTTTTCAGTTCTAAATAATGCTGAGGTATAAATTAATCTTTATCCTATTTTTTACCTGTATTTTTAGAAACAACTCATGAGAACTTAAGTTACCTCCTGGGTGGGAAAGCTTTTCTTTGTATCATCTGGAAACTCTGGTGCATCTTTCTGATTCACAGTTTTAAATGCTGCCAGCCGCTGACGTGCTTGTTTCATGCTTTGACTAAGCTGCCAAGGAAAAGGGGAAAAAAGAAAACAAAAACAGGCTAAAGTCTTAATACCAGATTCACTAAGTGTTCCAACAGGAAAACAGGCCCCTATTATTAAAAAATGCCAGACCTGAGACCAGAGGATTACCTGCAAAGACTTTCTGATGTGCTGATAAGCTTTTACAAAACTGTTTTATTATTCTAAGAGACTGTATTTCATAACTTAATTTAAGTGCTGTTACTCAAGTCATTTTTTAATAATGTATGCTTTATATTAAGTAAGTTGGAGAAGGCAATGGCACCCCACTCCAGTACTCTTGCCTGGAAAATCTCATGGGCGGAGGAGCCTGGTAGGCTGCAGTCCATGGGGTCGTAAAGAGCCGGACACGACTGAGCGACTTCACTTTCACCTTTCACTTTCATGCATTGGAGAAGGAAATGGCAACTCACTCCAGTGTTCTTGCCTGGAGAATCCCAGGGATGGGGGAGCCTGATGGGCTGCCGTCTGTGGGGTCGCACAGAGTCGGCCATGACTGAAGTGACTTAGCAGTATATTAAGTAAGTACACAAAAATATTAGAACCTAAAGATCTGAATTTGGAAATGATTCAGCAGATATATTCTTTACCTTTTATCTATCTTCTTAATAGTTATTTCTTCAACTGGTCCTTGCATGCCTGATCACTTTTATCACTCCTAGTTCCCTAAAATTGTTTTTTCTTATTTACATGGGTTCCTTCTTCACCTGTAACATTTGAAGACTGTACTTACTTGTCTTTTCTCAAATGTCTCTTCTTCCAGGGAGCCTTCCTACATTAATTTAGAACACAAATTCAAACATCTCAACAGAACCAATTTGTTTCAAGTACTCTAGACAACAATTAGTAATAAGTATTAATATCGAATGTTAATTTTGTGCTTATTCCTTATGTCTACCTAGCAATTTCAGCAAGCACCTATTTTGATTTCTTTTTCAGAGAAGCACTGCCTATTTTATATTTCACATATTTGCACAGAATGTTCCTTTAAGGAAAATCCAGTAAAGTGTATCCTTATACAATTCAGTAAAATTATGGCAAAGCCAGGACCAATTTTAACCCATCCAGTGAAAGTTTAATGACATAATTTCTTCCTTAAAGGGAAATAATGATTATGGTTTACAGATATGAATAACAAATATTTTATGGTATTTACTAACAGTGACTAGAGATGAAAATTCTCTCTTGTTACCAGTCCAGTTTCCTTACAGCATATTACCTCTGTTTTGACCTTGCTTCTAAGAAGGTCTATACCTCTAGCCAGAGAAACCACCCTGAAACATTATACTTTATTCTATTAAAAGGAGGACTTTTAGTTAGAGTAGAGTAGCTGGGCTTCCCTGGTGGCTCAGATGGTAAAGCATCTGCCTGCAGTGCGGGAGACCCGGGTTCAATCCCTGGGTTGGGAAGATCCCCTGGAGAAGGAAATGGCAACCCAATCTAGTACTCTTGCCTGGAAAATTCCATGGACTGAGAAGGCTGGTGGGCTACAGTCTATGGGGTTGCAAAGAGTCGGACACGACTGAGCGACTTCACCATAGAAGTAGCTAAATTTAGTTAGTAGAGTAGCTAAAGGGGTCAGTTCAGTTCAATCGCTCAGTCATGTCCAACTCTTTGCGACCCCATCAACTGCAGCACGCCAGGCCTCCCTGTCCATCACCNAAAGAGTCGGACACGACTGAGCGACTTCACCATAGAAGTAGCTAAATTTAGTTAGTAGAGTAGCTAAAGGGGTCAGTTCAGTTCAATCGCTCAGTCATGTCCAACTCTTTGCGACCCCATCAACTGCAGCACGCCAGGCCTCCCTGTCCATCACCAACTCCCCAAGATAGAGTTAATTACAATGCAAAAAGACACAGTATATTTGCAGTTGAAGTTACGAAAAAGTACAGAGCCACAAACATGCCTGCTTTAACTCACTGTCAGGTATGGCAGACATCACTGCCCTGTAAAATAGGACCAAGGATGCAAAATATTTGGTGTGACAGATTTAAAATAAGAGTTACGTATTCTTCTTTTTCCATCAAGTCCAACCTCTATTAGAATTGCAGTTTGATTTTAGTCCCTTAAGCAGGATATTTCAACTGGTCCAGCAACTGCACTATCCCGAACATTCAGTTTCTCTGTCATTAAATCAACCCAAAAGCCCTTTCAATGACCTGCTATTAGGATGTAGTATGCTGAGTAACATTCACCCAAAGATATCAAGGGGCTTCCCAGATGGCATCAATGGTAAAGAACCCATCTGCTAACCAGGGAAACCTATACAAGAAATGTGGGTTTGATTCCTCGATCAGGAAGACCCCCTGGAGAAGAGTGTGGCAACCCACCCAGTATTTTTGCCTGGAGAATCCCACAGACAGAGGAGCCCGGCAGGCTATAGTCCATGGCGTCCCAAAGAGCTGGACACAACTGAAGCAACTTAGCACGCACACTAAGGTATCAGGTCTTAATTCCTTAGACTTGTAATTGTTACTTTATAGGGAGAAAGGGCCTTTGCACATGTGATTAAGTTGAGGATCTTGAGATGAGATAATCTTGGATTATCTAGACCAGCACTAAAAGGCATCACAAGCAGTTTTTATAAAACAGATAGAGGAAAACCAGACATACAGAAAAGGTGATGTGAAGATGGAGCCAAAGACTGGTTTGATGTGGCCACAAGCAAAGGAATGCCAGCAGACACCAAAAGCTTGAAGAGTCAAATAACAAATTTCCCCTAGAATCTGTAGAAAGGAGCATATCCCTGCAGACACCTTGATTCTGGCTCAGTGAAATTGATTTTGGACTTCTGGTGTCCACAACTGTGAGAGAAAAAGTTTTTGTCATTTTAAGCCACTAAGTTTGTGGGCTTACAAATCCCCCTATTTGTTATATGTTCATTTTACATAATTTGTAAAAAAAAAAAAAAACAACTATGTAAAATGAACAGGCATACAAAGAGGCTAAAGGAGTTTTAAGTATGCCAAAGTTTTGGAGCTGTCTTACTGTCTAGTTCTTAGTGACATCTAGTGGATAGAAAGTGCAACAGAAACAATAAGATTTTTTTTTTTTAATTGAGCTTCTATTGTCACAGATTGCATAAGCAAAAGTTTATAGGCTTAGAGTAGTTTAAGTCGCTGAATATTCCTCAGTAGCTCATCTTCTTTTAAGAAAAAAACAGGGTCGGGACTTCCCTGGTGGTCTAATGGTTAGGACTCCTTGCTTCTACAGCAAGCAGCATGGATTTGATCCCTGGTCGGGAAACAAGAAGATCCTACAAACCCCAAGGCCCAGCCCAAAAAGGAAAAAAAAAAAAACAAAAAAAACAGGGTATAAAAACTTTTATATTCTAGAATTTTTACTGTTCCTATCTTAAAATTCTTTTGAATTTATCAATTCAACTCAGTTTACCAGTTCAAAATATAGTTCAAAACTTACCAGCTCAATTCCACCTCCTCCAAGAATTCTTCCCCAACTATTTCTTTAGAATTAAAACATTTTTGAACTTCCACTGCACAAATTTATCACCAAATGCAGCATATATTTCCATATTATTAACCAACAGATTAGGAGACTGTTAGCTTTGTATCTCTACTTGGAAATGTAAACCCATGAAAGGTCCTTTTCACACATCATTAGTATCCCTACAATGCTTAACAAACACAGTATATTCAAATATCTGTGGACTGATATGTCCTGAAGGCTGAGCTTTTGAACTCTGATTTTGGAGAAGACTCTTGAGAGTCCCTTGGATTGCAAGGAGATCCAACCAGTCCATTCTGAAGGAGATTAGCCCTGGGATTTTCTTTGGAAGGAATGATGCTGAAGCTGAAACTCCAGTACTTTGGCCACCTCATGCGAAGAGTTGACTCATTGGAAAAGACTTTGATGTTGGGAGGGACTGGGGGCAGGAGGAGAAGGGGACGACAGAGGATGAGATGGCTGGATGGCATCACTGACTCGATGGACATGACTCTGAGCGAACTCCAGGAGCTGGTGATGGACAGGGAGGCCTGGCATGCTGCGATTCATGGGGTCGCAAAGAGTCGGATACGACTGAGCGACTGAACTGAACTGAACTGAACAGGTGAAGTACAAGCCTCACTACAATGGGATTTATAGCTACAAGCACCATGAAAGCAAAGGCTGTGTCTCTTGGTCAATGCTTTATCCTTTGTACTTTATGCAGTGTCTGGCTCAATAAATACTGGCTCGGTAAATTGTTCATAATATTTAAAAGAAAATTAAAAATGATAACTATAAGCCAAACAATAACAAGAAAAAGTCATAGTCTGGGAAAGAGAAAAAAAATCTTTTTAAAAAGTCTTTCGACACACATATACTTATAAAACTTTCTCTATTTATCCTAACAGCACAAAAAGATTTGCTTCATATTTATGACCAAGCTTGTGAGCATCACACAACTTTTATTTTCACATAATCATAACTGTCCACATTTTTTTTTCTCCTCTTACTAACCCTTTGGATTACATTTTAAAAGGGTAAGATAGGAGAAGGAAATGCCAACCCACTCCAGTATTCTTGCCTGGAAAAGTCCATGGACAGAGGAGTCTGGCAGGCTGCAGTCTATGGGGTTACATGACTGAGCACACACGCATGAGGAGGGTGGAGGGAGATGAGTTGGTAGCAATAAACTTGTAGAACTAAATAAAATGAAATAAAATAAAATGATAAGATGAAGGATTATTCCCACAACCAAGCTGAAGAACGTGATCAACTGAACAAAAGCCAAGGTACACCAGGCAGGGTGGGGGTGCTGATTAGATGGCATCAAGTGGCTTGAGTGGATGGAGCTACTCATGGTGGTTAATTTTTAAATATTAGGCATTCAAAGTCAATCACTGAAAAGTTATATTAAAAAACTGTGAGTATGTCAGTTTAGAGTTTACTTATTATTACTTGACTTATAGATCAATTTATTGTGATAATCAGACTGAGGGACAGAAAAAGGAAACAAGAACAGTCATGGAAATTCCCATATACGTACTGAACCTCTGGAATAGAGGTTAGGAATCACTTTTGTCCATATGCTATAAACTGAGAGTCACTTACCCATAACAACTTGAGTATAATTGGAAAATCTACATTCTTTGACTTGAAGCTTTTTCTCATGAGTTTTGAGCTCTAATACTTTGGTATCACAAGTGTCCAATTCATAAGTATGAATTGTTGTTGCTCCTGTTCAGTCCCTAAGTCATGTCCAACTCTTTGCAACCCCACGGGCTATAGCACGCAGGCTTCCCTGTCCCTCACTATCTCCTGGAGCTTGCTCAAACTCATGTCCATTGACTCGGCGATGCCATCCAACCGTCTCATCCTCTGTCTCCCCCTTCTCTTCCTGCCCTCAACCTTTCTCAGCCATCAGGGTCTTTTCCAGCGAGCTGGCTCTTCACATCAGGTGGCCAAAGTAGCGGAGCTGCAGCTGCAGCATCAGTCCTTCCACTGAATATTCAGGGTTGATTTCCTTTAGGATTGTCTGATTTGATCCTCTTGTTGTCCAAAGGACTCTCATATAATTTTAAATATATATTAAAAATAAGAATCATCCTATTAATCTTCACTTTACAAAGGTAAAAAAAAGGGGGGGAGGTGATAAAAATCGAAGTTGATGTGACACCTAATCTCTTCATCATAGGCCAGGTATGTTATATATCTAAAAAAAAAGAAAAAATAAAACGGAGACATAAATAAAATGAATATGTACTTACAGCCTGGGCTTGTTGTTGGAACAGTTCATTCTGATTCTCTCTGTCTTCTATTCCACCCTCAAGCATGTGGGGAGGAGGCAATCTGGCCCTTCCAATAGCAGCATTCAAATTGCTTGGAAAAATGCTCGTTCTTTTAGGAGTTAAGTGTGCTAGATCTGAAGAGTACATGGCTATTGAGCCTTCTTTCTCCGCCTACACAAAGAAAGAGTGGGATTCCTCTTGTGAGAGTGATTCCCCCCAGCCCAGTATAATCAACTAATATCTACAAGCAGCCCAAAAGTCTTAAAACCAGGGTTGGGGAGAGGGATGGGAAATTTTATTGGCAAAGAAACTAACATTTACCAGGCAACTACTGGGTGCTAATAATCTACATTATCTAATTTTCAAAACAACACTATGAGACAAGTATTATATCCCTCCTTCACAGATAAAGAAACCATAGCTGAGAGAATTTAAGCACTTGGCCCAAGGTCACATAGCTAGTAAGGAGCAAAGCCAGAGTTCAAACCCCAAGCCAAACTCTGACGTTATTTATAACTATTTGGTGAAAGCAAAAGAGGCAGTCAGAACAACACGGGAAAACAGAAACAACTGGTTCTCTGCCTACAAATCTACTGCCCTCGCTAGTTAATGAGATTATACAAAGCCTGGACTCAAAAAAGGTGACTCTGTTATTGCCTAATAGCATTTCCCATAACAAACACATGTTCCATCCAATCTTTACTCAGGCTCACTTTTGAACTTACAGCTTCATAAGACCGCTGAAGTTGTTGCTTCTTTCTCAGCCTAATTTGCTGATTTACTCGGCTTTTGACTTGTCTCTGAAAACGCTTCAGAGCTTCCTGCTTCTTTCTTAGCTGCTCCTTCAGTTCTTCTTCAATTATATACGCTGAAGTCTTTAAAGATGAAAGACAGAAAATAAATTTACTGTCCCACTAGTTTTGCCTACTGTAAACACAAAGTGGTCAGGATACAATCCTGAAAAAATAATTCAGTTCTATAATCCAAAATTCCCTGTACAGTAAAGAAGTCACAGTAGTTAAGAGCTGATAATTTAGACACAGCTGTGCTGAACTCAGTCGCTATGTCATGTCTGACTCTTTGCAAACCCATGGACTATAGCCCACCAGGGTCCTTTGTCCATGGGGATTCTCCAGGCAAGAACACTGGAGTGGGTTGCCATGCCTTCCTCCAGGGTATCTTCCCAAACCAGGGACTGAACCCAGGTCTCCTGCATTGCAGGCGGATTCTTTACCATCTGAGTTACCAGGGAAGCTTAAGTGAGTACCAAGAACTTAAACCAAATCACAAACTAAAACTTAGAATCTGTTAGCACAAAAATCAAATCTTAATTTTTCATGTACTGAGAACTAAAAGTATCTTCATTAATTCTTAATGAACCAATTCAAACCTATTTTATGTTTCAGTTTCTAAAGTGAGTAAAACAGTCTACATATATCAGATTGCTCGACTTCCCTGGTGGCTCAGATGGTAAAGAATCCGCCTGCAATGCAGGAGACCTGGGTTCAATCCCTGGATAGGGAAGATTCCCTGAAGAAGGGAGTGGCTACCCACTCCAACATTCTTGCCTGGAGAATTCCATGGACAGAGGAGCCTGGTGGGCTAACAGTCCATGGGGTCGCAAAGAGTCTGGCACGACTATGAAACTAACACGAACATATCAGATGGCTCACCACTCACACTATGTGCTATTATAAAATGAGATTATGCTGCATTTTTAACCAAGCATGCCCTTCCTGTCATTTCTACCTAGAAAAAGCCTATTCAATCTTCAGGAACATCCAATACCCATCTCCTCTCATTCTTGGAAAAGGAAATGGCAACCCACTCCAAATCCCATGGACAGAGGAGCCTGGCAGGCTGCAGTCCATGGGGTCCCCAGAGTCAGACACGACTGAGCGACTACACCACCACCACCACCCACCACCTCTCTTTCTTACTAACACTGAGCACAATAATTCTTAACTCCTATTAGATTATGAATCCTTTGAGGGCAGGAAATGTATTTCATTCTCCTTTGTTTCCCTACTGTAATGGAGCCTAGAATACAAAGGTACTCAATATTTATACAATGCTTTAATTCCAAAACAATCTGGAACATTTTATTACATTTGAGTCCTTGATCATTGTTCATTTCCTCTAAGTGCTCTGAATAGCAAAGAATGAAAATAATAGTAGTCACCATGAGTAAAGATCTATTAGCATGAACACTTTAACTCCTATCACTGAAACCTCAAAACTAGCTCCAATACTAGGTATTCTTATCTCTTACCTGAAAGATAAGGAAACGGGCTCAGAAACATTCATCTTTAGTAGCAGCCAAAGATCCTACAGCTGGCAAGTAGCAAAGCTAGAATGTTTCTGACTCCAACACTTATGTCCTATACTGCACTGCTCTTCTCTTGACTATGTCTCTCTTCCATAAGGAATCTCCAAATTAAATAAACCCATCATACCTCCTGTCTATCCCTTCTTTTAACACAGTGATACCAAATTCTAATTCTGAGGGGTGCCTCAAATTATTTCAGTCTCTAAATTCTCAAAATCAAGTGAAATTAAATTCCAATTAAAATTATGAGTTCCAAGAAATCTGTCCCATAAACTATTCTAGAACATATGTACCAGAGAGTAGAATGTATAAGTATCAGTGAATAATTAGGTAACACAATTCCAAAGGAGAGATATATATATATCAAGTCTGGACAAGTGACTCAGGTTACCTCAAGATCAGACAAACTGAAGCCACCGGCACCCCTTTCCTTAACTCCCATTTTCTGTTTGCCCTCTTTTGCCCTCACCTTGAGATTACCAAACATCTTCCTGAAGTGCATGACTGGTTCCAAATTGCGGCTTTCAAGTGTAAACCAAAGATTAAGAGTGTACCACATTTTAAAAACAACTAAACATCTTTGTATGATAATTTAATTAACAACTACATATTTGTTCAATAACCCTAAAGCAAAAACATAACTATTTATGATGGAATACAAACGGCATCCCCAGACTGCTTTTTCGAGCACAAGGAATTAGGGAAGGCTAATAAAAAGAAAGATGCCACCACACTGGCATCAAACTGACACTCACAGCTGCCGGGACTTCTGAACTATCTGGTGGGGCAGGCTCCACCCAGGCCCCAACGGGTACTATAGCCTGGTTCCTCTCAGCCAGCACTGCCAACACGTCCTTGCTCTTCAAGGGGTTTAAAGCCAGGGGCAACTTCCCGGTATTTCGAGCCTTCTTGAGGGGGGCCATACTTCTTGGCATCTATGACTCCTGGTTCGGAGAGAGGAAAAGCTCAAAATCTTAAAACGACCACCTTAAAAACTCAATTCCCTAACACCTGTGCCACAGACTTCTGAAAATGAGTGAAGCCTTGCAGGAGTCTGTGGCAAAGATTCTGGCGAAGGAAGGAAGGGGAAAAAGAAGGGAAAAGGGAAGATATAAAAGAAGTGTTATAAAGGAAGGAAATGTTTCAAGTTCGCCCTCGAAAAGCAACACGGAGGAGAGCGGGGGTCAAACAAGAACCTGACTGAGAGGAGGAAACTGTGCCATTGGTGGCGCAGCGACATGGGAAAGGGAGGAAAGAGCGTAGCCACGGGAGCGCGATGGGACTGGGAGGGGGCGGGGTGGGAACCTGGGGTCTGAAGCCGAAAGTTCAAATAACTGGTATCCGGTTAGGGGGCAAGGCTGAACGCAGGGGAGTCCCGGACCAGAGAAAATCCTGTTTCTCAGGCCTCGGGGTCACACTCTGGCTGAGACTGCACCGGCCTAGCAGTATCGATCGCAGAAGGCCACAACTCAAGCTAACGTGGATACTAAGGTAACTACCGCCAGTAAACCGCCGCTTTGGGGAAGGCCGCGCCGCGCTGCCCCACCCGGCTCCTCGGCGGCCTCGTACCCGCTGTCTGACGGGCTTGCGTCATCTCTCGGGGACTGGGAAAGCGTGAGGGGCGGGGTTTAGCGCTCCAGATGTGCGTCACCTCCGCTTCGTCTCGCTGAGGGGGCGGGACTTGTGAATGCTGGTGGAATGGGTGCGGCCTGGGTGCGTCCACATGGCGGCTGGCAAACTGGCCAACGGAACTGTGGGTCTGCCGGCGGTGCCCGGAATATCCCAGCGCCGGGGACCTCCGGCATCTTCAGGAAAAGGAGTACGTTGGGCTGAAAAGCTGGTTGACTGAGCGTGTTGTTGCTAAGTCGTGTCTGACTCTTTTGCGATCCCATTGACTGTAGCCCGCCAGGCTCCTCTGTCTGTGGGATTTCCTAGGCAAGAGTACTGGAGTGGGTTGACATTTCCTTCTCCAGAGAATCTTCCCAACAAGGGGGGATCGGACCGGGTGTCCTTGGCTGCGGCTTCTTTACCACTGAGCCATCAGAGAAGCCCATAACTGAGCTGGCCAGGGGCCTAATTGAAGGAAGCACAGGAAAAGGATGGGCGAAGGCGGGCCTGGCAGGGCTTCCTTCAGGAATGAACTAAGCCAGCAGCTCAGACCATAAAGAATCTGCCTGTAGTGCAAGAGACCAAGGTTCAATCCCTTCGGAAAGATCCCCTGGAGAAGAAAATGGCACCCACTCGAGTATTCTTGCCTGGAAAGTCCCATGGACAGAGGAACCTAGCGGCCTACAGTCCATGGGGTTCTAAAGAGCTGGACAGGACTCAGCAACTAACACTTTTCAAGCCAGTTGTAAATCATGCTGATCCTTTATACACCTCCTTATATTAGTAGTGCTATTTCATACATGCTCTTAGGCATAAATATGGTAGCCTCCTGAGTGGTCTCCCTGTCTGCTCCAAGCTTTAGTATATCCCAGGAACACTTCATTATCCCTGTGAGATACCCATTCATTCTTCCGTGTAACTATAATTGAGAGATTTTTTTTTATATACCAGTACTGTTTTAGGCACTGGGAATGTATAGTAGTGAACAAAACATAAATATCCCTTGTTCATGGAAGTGATGATGAGAAATAATAACATAGACTCATGAACAAGTAAACAAATGTGTCTGGGTGATGAGCATTGTAGATTAAAAGCTGAGGACAAGGATAAAAAGTGTGTCATAGAATAGGGGAGATGAAATTTTAGATAGGATGACCAGGGAAGGCTTCACTGAGGTAATTTTGAGCAAAGACTCCAATGCAAATTTCCATGGACTAGTGGAACAAGCCGATTTTCACTGGAGAGCTTTCTAAAAGTTCCAGGCAAAGTGAACAGCAAGTACAATCGCTCCAGAGTGGGTGCCTGCCTGGCTGAGAACCTGAGCCCTGGGCCTTCCTCACATTAAACAGGCTGAGAAGAAGAAGGGAATGCAAAGAGTTTGGAAGGATCAGCCAGTAAGCCTAGGAAGAAAACCAGGAGTGTGTAATACCTTGAAGAAAATGTTTTATTGAAGAGGAATTTAACCTGTGTTAAATTCTGATAGGTCAAATAAGAGGATGACTGAAATTTAACTCTTGGATTGAACCACATGGAGGTCATAGATAACTTTTATAAGAGCAGTGTTTTGGGGGTAGCTTGAGATCAAAAGGCTGTTGGGCAGACCTAGAGAGGGAGGAAGAATTGGAGACAGCCATTTTAGACAACTCTTACAATGAGTTGAATTGTAGTGACGCAGAGAAAATGTGTATCTGAAAGATAGGATCATAGGATTCTTTTCTTTAATATTGCAGTCCATGTGCTCTGTTGATGCCAACTATCCAGTAAACAAAAGAAAACTGACAATGCAGGAGAGAGATGGGAGAATTTTTGTATCTGTGTTCTTAAGTGGGTAAGACGGAACAGGAGGTAATGAACAAGAGGGAATGGATCTAGTGAACAGTTGGAGGGATTGGCCTTAGGTAGCAGGAGAGAGAGTTCATTATACCACTAGCAGTGAAATAGAATATATACTGGTAATTGGCTAATATGGCAGTGGGAGCTTGTGGTGTTAGGACCAAATTGCAGCCAATAAAGATTGGCCAATTAGTAAATACCAGGAAACCCCTGCAGCCAATAAAGATTGGCCAATTGGTGAATATCAGGAAACCCCTGTAGCCAATCTGCCCTTGCCAACTTCCTGTCTTTGTTCTGAGCCTATAAATACTGCTGTAGTCCTGGGCTCAGGGCTCTCGTCAAGACTCCACTGTGGTGGATGAGACGGGAGCCCTAGCTCGAGCTAGCAATAAACCCCTTTTTGCTTTTGCATTGCTGTGGACGTCTTATTCTCTCAGTTTTGGGGACTCGGACTGCGGGCGTAACAGTGGAAGTTCTTTTCTGATTGCTCTGTTTTCTCTGCAAAACAGTATTTTTGTTAGCTGACTCTAATGATCCCCACCTCCTGGTATTCACACCCTGTGTAGTCCCCTTTCACATTGTACACACTGTGTCAAATTGTTCTGTGTGACCAACAGTATAGACATGTCACTAGATATTAGGTTATAAAAAAAATGCTATGTTTCTCTCTCTCCACCATGTACTCTCATTCTCTCCATCTCTCACTCTTGCTGTGATTCTTACTCGTTCCCAACGCTTGCTCTGGGGGAAGCCATTTATGTTATGAGAAGTCATATAAAAAGGACCACGTGGCAGTGAACTGAAGGCTCTTGCCAACAGCCTGGTGAATGATCTTGGCAGTGGATCCTCCAGCCCCAGTCAAGTCTTCAGAGACTGTAGTCTTGGCCAACAACTTGACTGCAATCTCATAAAAGACCCTGAGCCAGAGTATCCAGCCAGAAACTTTGTGAGATAATATTTGTTGTTTCAAGATGCTAGATACTGAGGTAACTGGTTACACAGAAAGACATAACTATTACAAATAGAAAGCAAGTTCATCAATGAATAAAATATAAAAAAAGAGATGCTGGACGTTTAAAAAGGTATAAAGTAGTTGTCCAGAAGAGTAGAAGTATGAACTAGAAACATCTACAGTTGCCAGACGGCCTTAAGGACCCATGTGAGGTTCATGATTGTGAATTTAAAGTAAGACTAGTCAGCATGTTTGAGGCTTTTCCTTCAGTTGTGTGGTTACAGGCATAATCATAGGTGGGGGTTTTAATTTTAACCAGGGTTGAGGTTTTACTAAACTGTTACTCACAATCAAGAAAGATGCAAGAGAGTTAAAGATGAGNTAGAGAGGGAGGAAGAATTGGAGACAGCCATTTTAGACAACTCTTACAATGAGTTGAATTGTAGTGACGCAGAGAAAATGTGTATCTGAAAGATAGGATCATAGGATTCTTTTCTTTAATATTGCAGTCCATGTGCTCTGTTGATGCCAACTATCCAGTAAACAAAAGAAAACTGACAATGCAGGAGAGAGATGGGAGAATTTTTGTATCTGTGTTCTTAAGTGGGTAAGACGGAACAGGAGGTAATGAACAAGAGGGAATGGATCTAGTGAACAGTTGGAGGGATTGGCCTTAGGTAGCAGGAGAGAGAGTTCATTATACCACTAGCAGTGAAATAGAATATATACTGGTAATTGGCTAATATGGCAGTGGGAGCTTGTGGTGTTAGGACCAAATTGCAGCCAATAAAGATTGGCCAATTAGTAAATACCAGGAAACCCCTGCAGCCAATAAAGATTGGCCAATTGGTGAATATCAGGAAACCCCTGTAGCCAATCTGCCCTTGCCAACTTCCTGTCTTTGTTCTGAGCCTATAAATACTGCTGTAGTCCTGGGCTCAGGGCTCTCGTCAAGACTCCACTGTGGTGGATGAGACGGGAGCCCTAGCTCGAGCTAGCAATAAACCCCTTTTTGCTTTTGCATTGCTGTGGACGTCTTATTCTCTCAGTTTTGGGGACTCGGACTGCGGGCGTAACAGTGGAAGTTCTTTTCTGATTGCTCTGTTTTCTCTGCAAAACAGTATTTTTGTTAGCTGACTCTAATGATCCCCACCTCCTGGTATTCACACCCTGTGTAGTCCCCTTTCACACTGTACACACTGTGTCAAATTGTTCTGTGTGACCAACAGTATAGACATGTCACTAGATATTAGGTTATAAAAAAAATGCTATGTTTCTCTCTCTCCACCATGTACTCTCATTCTCTCCATCTCTCACTCTTGCTGTGATTCTTACTCGTTCCCAACGCTTGCTCTGGGGGAAGCCATTTATGTTATGAGAAGTCATATAAAAAGGACCACGTGGCAGTGAACTGAAGGCTCTTGCCAACAGCCTGGTGAATGATCTTGGCAGTGGATCCTCCAGCCCCAGTCAAGTCTTCAGAGACTGTAGTCTTGGCCAACAACTTGACTGCAATCTCATAAAAGACCCTGAGCCAGAGTATCCAGCCAGAAACTTTGTGAGATAATATTTGTTGTTTCAAGATGCTAGATACTGAGGTAACTGGTTACACAGAAAGACATAACTATTACAAATAGAAAGCAAGTTCATCAATGAATAAAATATAAAAAAAGAGATGCTGGACGTTTAAAAAGGTATAAAGTAGTTGTCCAGAAGAGTAGAAGTATGAACTAGAAACATCTACAGTTGCCAGACGGCCTTAAGGACCCATGTGAGGTTCATGATTGTGAATTTAAAGTAAGACTAGTCAGCATGTTTGAGGCTTTTCCTTCAGTTGTGTGGTTACAGGCATAATCATAGGTGGGGGTTTTAATTTTAACCAGGGTTGAGGTTTTACTAAACTGTTACTCACAAGCAAGAAAGATGCAAGAGAGTTAAAGATGAGTACAAGGGAGGAATTAAATGACTGACCATGGAATTAAAACTTCCCTGGTGGCTCAGAGGGTAAAGAATCCGCTTGCAATGCAGGAGACCTGGATTCAATCCCTGGGTAGGGAAGATCCCCTGAAGGAGGGCAGGGCAAACGGCTCCAGTCTTCTTGCCTGAGAATCCCCACGGACAGAGGAGCCTAGAAGGCTACAGTCCATGGGATTGCAAAGAGTCGGACATGACTGAGTGATTAAAAATCATCTTCCCTACTTTCACCCTTTCCCATACTTGTTTTGTGTGCTTAGTCGTTCAGTCATGACCCGACTGTTTGCAATCCCATTGGCTGTAGCCCGTCAGGCTCCTCTGTCCATAGAATTCTCCAGGCAAGAATGTTGGAGTCGATTGCCATTCCCTCCTCCAGGGGAATTTCCCAATCCAGGGTTCGAACTCGGGTCTCTTGCATTGCAGGCAAATTCTTTACCATATGAGCCACCCAGGAAGCTACTAAGTAGATAAGGGACCTGGTAAAGTTGGCAGGATCAAGACCTTGTAGGGTCCAGTGGTGGGTCTTGGTCTTAAGGTTTGTTAGAGCAATATGCACTGAAAAAATAAGAGGTGGTTGAGGGACTTCCCTGGTGGTCCAATGGCTAAGATTCCCAGCTCCCGATGTAGGGGGCCCAGGTTCCATCCCTGATCAGGGAACTAGGTGCCACATGCCACAACTAAGAGGTCATGGGTCTCAACTAAAGATCTCACATGCCACAACAAAGACCTGATGCAGCCAAATAAATAAATAAATACCTATTTTTTTAAACAGGTGATGATCTCAGGATGCTTGAAACTGCAACATTGGTACTGTCAGAATCTATGGTGTGACCAAGGGAGAGAGTGCTGAAGTAGAAGAACAAAACTGCTGCAGAAGAGATCAGAGAAATGAGGGCAGGAGCACTGAACGGCTTATTCCTGAGGTTGTTGAAATCACCAAGATCCATGATCAGAATAGTGTTGGTGAGAGCCAGGAGCAACAGTCTTCAGGGAATTCCAGAAAAAAACCTGGAGGTTGGTGAATGAGTGTAGCTGGCAAATTAGTGCATGGCATAGCCTAACATCAGAGTCAAAGCGAAGGGCAAAGCAGAGAAAAAGGAGCTCCCCTTTTATAAATAATAGAATTAAAAAACAAATGGTTTCTAGATAGCACTGAGTAATCAAGTAACAAGAAGGAAACCCAACATTGTAGGCCAATTATCCTCCAATTTTAAAAAATGGTATAAATATTTTATAATTAATTTTTTAAAAAGAAAGCAAGGGGAAAAAAAGAAGAAAACACATCCCACATCCACCCAGGGTGGTGAGAAACAGAAAACAGCTACGGCTGGAGAGGGCCAGAGGGAGATGGATTTGTGCACCTACATACACACACACCCCAACACTAGGAAGAAGTGTTATCAGGTAGCTCCTCTAACCTGCTCACTCAGGTCTGTGCCTCCCACTAGCTGCTGTGCCAGTGGCTTCTTATAAATCTACATTCTTGTGCATTTCCAGAGAGATCTCATCTTGAGCCCAGCTCCCATTTGCTGACGTTTTCACAAGGCTTATCTTTCATGGCCAGAGTTAGTTTCCCAGCAAGGGAACTGTTTGCTTAGAAATGTCTGTCTTTTCAGGAACTTAAAAGAACAGGTGTTGCTGGCACCAGAGTGTTGCGGCCCTGCTTCAGTCACTCCTTCCCGGGGCAGTGCTCTCTGATGTGTGTGGCTGGGGGATCCCTAGCCATCAGCGCACGGAGCCCAAGTCACTGGGTCCTTGGCAGTGGTCCACCCCACACAGAACTATGAAATGTGCTACTTGGTTGCCACTAATCTGTTTGTGGCTGACCGACCCTCCCCCCAACCTGTAATGCACTGGAAAACGTGGTCACCTGTTCGTCCCAAGGGTCTGTCCTAAGGAGAACCTTTCCTTAAGTGGGAAAATGGCCTGTTCCCCACTTTGGGACCCGGGTGCTCGACTGCTGTGTCGTCACCCATTTCCAATCTCTTCCCCTCTCTTGAACAGGGTTCCCTGGGGTTAGCATCCAATGTTCTGGGCTGTTTCTTCCAAGTCTTCTCTGTTCCTCCTCCTCTTTGCCTACCTCTTGATGCCAAAAACTCAACTCCTCTGTACACTGGTGCTGAATTAAATCTTGGGCAGCATTTGGGGGGAAGCAGAAAAGAGTAGCTTTATTGTTTTGCCAGGCAAAGGGGGCCACAGTAGGCTAATGCCCTCAAAACCATGTGTCCCCACTTGGGAAAGACAGTGACAAGTTTAATAGTAAGTGGCAGCTCCTGACTTTCTTCTGATGGGTTGGTGGGGAGCCAAGTAGGTGTCAACATCGTCAGCCTTCAGGTCCAACTGGTCTGGGGTCAACATGCTTACGGGGAGCATACCATAACTTCTCCCACCTGGAAGGGGTTTCCACATCTACAAAGTACCTCAAAGATATTGTTGTGTGTACCCTTTGATGGGGAAACAGGACCTTGCCCCAAGGCTGCTCTTGACTGTTTCTACGTGGTCTTGCGTCCCCTCCCTTCCCTAATTAACAACTGTTTGAATTTGCCCATTGGAACTCAGAGAAGGTCACGAAGGTTGAATGAAGGCTGTTTCCTGTGATCAAGGAAATGGGAGACTCAGAAAGGCTCTGTGCCCAGGAGCCCCACAAGGCTCTGCTTGGTATCAATCTCAAAATAACCTTTGTAACTGAAATCATTGGCAAGGGTCCTTCTGCTTGTTTGTGCCAACCAAGTTTTTTACAAGCAGTGTTTCCTTGTAAATGGCATCAATGACAGATTGTTCCGATTAAGCCCACTTATCTCAAGAGCATCTGCTGTACTCATCTTTGCAAAAATTTCTCTAAATTTATTGAAGATGAAGAAGCATTTCCCCCTTTCTCTTCATGGGTGATTTAAAAAAATATTAACACAAGAACTTCATTGTCCTCCGTATTACCAAATACTCATCTCACATGGACATGGAGATGGCGCTTCCCAGATCCCGAATCAAGGAAGGACTTGATGGCCCAGCTTCTGAGAACGTTGTAGCCCCTTGAGCTGTCGGCTCCTTAAGGGACATCAGCTTCAGAAAGTAGCCTTGCTCTCTGTCTGAGGAGGAGACTCATCCCAAGATTGATGGATCTGGGAATGTAAAGACAAGATGTTTTTTATTATTATTATTTTTAAACTTATTTTGTATTGTGGTGTAGCTGATTACCAATGTTGTGATGGTTTCAGGCAAACAGCAAAGGGACTCAGCCATACATATACATGTATACACTCTCCCCAGAACTCCCCTCCCATCCAGGCTGCCACATGACACTGAGCCGAGTTCCCTGTGCTATATAGTAGGTCCATACTGGTTGTCCATTTTAAATATTGCAGTGTGTACATGTCCATCCCAGACTTCCTAACTATCCCTTCCCCGCAGCAAGCCTAAATTTGTTTTCTGAGTCTGTGAGTCTCTTTTTGTTTTGTAGGTTCATTTGTATCATTTCTGTTTCGATTCCACATATAAGTGATGTCATTTGATATTCTGCTGTCTGACTTGCTTCCCTCAGGATGACACTCTCTAGGTCCATCCATGTTGCTGCAGGTGGCATTAATCGCGTTCTTTTTAATGGCTGAGTAATATGCCATTGTGTATATATGTACCATGTCTTCTTTATCCATTCCTCTGTCAACGGACACTTAGATTGCTTCCATGTCTTGGCTGTTGTAAACACTACTGAAATGAATATTGGGACGCATATATCCTTTTCGATCACGTTTTTCTCTGGATACAGAAGGCGTGGGTGTTTCTGCCTAACTTGGAGCAATTCCGATGAGCCATCATTTCAGCTTCAGAGCTCCCCATGGACTTGGCTGAGGCTGTCCAGCCTGAATCACAGCTCAATCGATCCCTCTCCTCCTCCTATTTCCTCCTCCTCCCTTCAACAGGTGTCAATATCCAGCACAGTCCCTGATAAAATCCTGAACTTGAAACTTCGTTTCAGAGTCTGTTTCCTGGTGAAACCAACTACAACCCCCTCTGAGTGTTGTTACACCTCAGGGACCAAGGCGCAAACAGCTTTCAGGCCATGTGACTCCCAGTGTAAAATCCATAGATAGTCTTTGTGTGTTTGTGCTAAGTTGCTTCAGTCTTGTCCAACTCTTTGCAACCCTATGGACTGTAGCCCCGCCAGGCTCCTCAGTCCATGGGGTTCTCCAGGCTAGAATACTAGAGTGGGTTGCCTCCAGGGGATCTTCCCAACTCAGGGATCGAACTCCCATCTCTTATGCCTCCTGCATCAGCAAACATGTTCTTTATCACTAGCATCATCATTATTCTTTTCTTATTCATCAAAGAGGCTGGCAACATTTCAAAGAGATGGTCTAACCACAATTTAAAGTCCTTCCTATTAGCTGTTGCCACTTTTGAGCCTGTGGATTAAGCTAACTCTCAAGGTTACCCCCCCTCTAGAACTCGAGCAAATGTGAGCCAGTCAAGTCCCTTATCATGAATGCCAGTCTGCATTAGGTTTTATGTTGTTTGTAACATAGACAGCCCCTAGGTAAGCAAAATAGAGGGAGGCTATTGGTAAAGGTAAGAGAATGTAGCCAATAAGCAGAAAGATTCAGAGCTGCCTACAAAAATTGGCTCCAGTGTATTAGTGCTATAATTCTAGACCCATGTGGCATGCTTCGCCTCTGATGGTAACTTCCCTGGGATGGCTATTTGTGGTCAAAGAAACTTCGCTAAGACGAGAGACNTATTGGTAAAGGTAAGAGAATGTAGCCAATAAGCAGAAAGATTCAGAGCTGCCTACAAAAATTGGCTCCAGTGTATTAGTGCTATAATTCTAGACCCATGTGGCATGCTTCGCCTCTGATGGTAACTTCCCTGGGATGGCTATTTGTGGTCAAAGAAACTTCGCTAAGATGAGAGACTTCACCTTAACATAAAGCCAGTTTGGGTCAAAATGATTTTGCTGCTGCTGCTGCTAAGTCACTTCAGTCATGTCCGACTCTGTGCGACCCCATGGACGGCAGCCTACCAGGCTCCTCTGTCCCTGGGATTCTCCAGGCAAGAATACCAGAGTGGGTTGCCATTTCCTTCTCCAATGCATGAAATTGAAGTCGCTCAGTTGTGTCCGACTCTTCACGACCCCATGAACTGCAGCCTACCAGGCTCCTCTGTCCATGGGATTTTTCCAGGCAAGAATACTAGAGTGGGTTGCCATTGCCTTCTCTGCAAAATGATTTTATCTGTCAATAAATTGTCATCTATATTATTCATATTTTGACATTTTTAGAAAATGTCCTCCTAAATACTTGTGGTAAAGAACCCACCTGCCAATGCAGGAGACATAAGAGACACCGGTTAGATCCCAGGGTCGGGAAGATCCCCTCTAGTATTCTGGTCTGGAAAATCCTGTGGACAGAGGAGCCTGGCAGGCTACAGTCCATAGAGTTGCAAAGATCAGACATGACTGAAGTGATTTAGCACTAAAATACAAAAATTTCAATCTTAAAAGATACTTTAAAAAGTATATTGAAGGGTCTAAAAACAATTTCAAAAGAGGAATTTCAAGCATGTTTTATAGGGAATTTCCCTGGCTGTCGAGTGGTTAAGACGCCAAGCTTCCAATGCAGGGGGCCTGGGTTCTATCCCTGGTCAGGGAACTAGAGCCTACAACTAAACTAAAAACTTCTGCATACTGCAGCAAAGATTGGAGATCTTGAGTGCCACAACTAAGATCAGCTCAGTTCAGTTCAGTCCAGTCACTCAGTCGTGTCCGACTCTTTGCAACCCCATGAATCGCCAGGCCTCCCTGTCCATCACCAACTCCCGGAGTTCACTCAGACTCACGTCCATCGTTCATGGGGTTGCAAAGAGTCGGACACGACTGAGCGACTGAACTGAACTGACTAGATGGACCTTTGTTGGCAAAGTAATGTCTCTGCTTTTGAATATGCTATCTAGGTTGGTCATAACTTTTCTTCCAAGGAGTAAGCATCTTTTAATTTCATGGCTGCAATCACAACTAAGATCAGGCACAGTCAAATAAATAAATATATAAAGAAAAGAAACCTTGTCTCTCCCTACGGTGAATCCCATGTATCATAAATTCATTGTCTTAAATGTCCTCAGAGTCACCACGGGGGACTCAATCATTCTCTTGCTAAATCTTTTTTTTTTTTTCAAGTTCCTGTTGGTTGCCTTTATCCTTGTCTCATGCCTTGTCTCAGAGACATCCTTTTTTCTACCCACTTTTTACTTCTGGGCTTGACTGAAAGCGATCTCTTTCAGGAGTGTAGGGTGTGAACACTAGAGCGAGTAGCATGGGCTAAGTGTGCACTATGTTGACATAACTGTGTGACTTTGAGCCGGTTTCTTAACTTCTCTGAGCTTCATGTCCCTCCTTGGGAAAAAAAAATTCTTGCCACACAGAGTTGTTAGAATAAGATAGTATTCTAAAAGACAGTTTGGCGGAGGAGTGGAAACAATCATTAGTTTTTAAGCTAGGGAAAGTTGGGGATCCTTTAATCTTTTTAAAGAAGCAGTGCTATTCTAGAGAAACAAATGTGTAATCCCCCTTTGTTTGGGTTTGTTTTTTTTTTTTAAGCTTTTAATTAGCCCAAGGAAAGGAACATATCAATGGTAAACTATTTTCCCCCACATCCTCAGTTTATGCTGCATGCTTCAGTTTCTTCGTCCCTTTCTGTTGTAAAGAACCTTAAAGTCACTGCGATTTTCCTGTGGGTATTTATACCTTTAGATAAACAGTACCTTTAAGAAGCAGTGCGGGACAAGGCTTCCAAATGTCCCTTTGTCCCATTGTCAGTTTGTGTGTCTTTATCAGTGTTCTAATTTTGCACAAGTAACCTGTGTGAAAAATGTACCTTTTTCCAAACTTGTAAATAAAAATAACCTTAAAAAATAATAAAAGATTAACTGTAAGGGCAGTGGAGCTGTATTATCAACGGCATTGTAGATTTATCAATAGACGCAGCTCTCCCAGGTACGGTTAAATACCTCCACAAGGATTGTGTTTTCTGTTACTTTCAAACAGGTCCCCTTCCCCACACCCCACTCCTCTTACTAAAGCCTGGAACACGGAGTGCCTTTCACACAGTAGGCAGTTGACTTCCATTTCTGAGCCTCCCTCTCTGGGAGGAGGCAGGGAAGGCAGGATGGGAGCAAACCCTTTCCCGGATACCATTGGTGGGAGGACACCATTTGAGCGTCTAGAAGAGAAACAATGAAGCCTTTGAAGAACTGAGGGTGACCTGTGGCTTCCCCTTTTCGGCCTCCTTTTGTCTGAGCACTGAAACTTTGTTGTTGTTGATTAGTCCTGTCTGACTCTTCGCGACCCCATGGACTGCAGCCCACCAGGCTCTTCTGTCCATGGGATTTCCCAAGCAGAAATGCTGGAGTGGATTGCTGTTTCCTTCTCCAGGGGATCTTCCTGAAGCTTTACATGAACAGAAATCCAGAGATGTTTTCCAGAACGTCCTCGCCGCATCTTAAATAGGTCAGTGGAAGCTGGATCTCTCCATGCTGTATGCCCGTGAATGGCTCCTCTTTGTTCCTCTGGAGAGTTGCTGAATAGGGCACGTTCATCAACTGTGGACACAAGCCTGAGTTCCTCTCAGCTTCTGAGGCGGCAGGAATTCTATTCAGAAATCAAATATTGACTCTCAGCATAAAACACTTAGGTGCTTTTCAGTATTCCAGTTTGAAACTGGGAGCTCCTCCTCCTAGCCTTATGGAAATCTACCCCAGGACCCCATGCTCTCCCAGAATCACACATTTCTCCTAATAAGCCCCAGGTCTTTTTGAAATACCCCACCTCTGCAGAGGGCTCCCCTGGGGGCACAGATGGTAAAGAATCTGCCCACGATGCAGGAGAACTGGGTTCAATCCCTGGGTCGGGAAGATCCCCTGGAGAAGGAAATGGCAACCCCTACTCCAGTATTCTTGCCTGGAGAATCCTGTGGACAGAGAAGCCTGGTGGGCTATAGTCCATGGGGTCACAAAGAGTCAAGCACGACTGAGCGACTAACACACACACTCATCTCTGTAGGATGCTTTTCTTCTGGGTTGATCCCCACAGTTATAGACATCTGCAGGCAGCAAAACCAACCTGCAGGATGCAGACCCCAGGAAGGGCAAGGGAGCTTTTGACACCCACCCACCCTATCTCCATTTCTTTTTGATGTTTCTCAGAAGCGAGTCAGAGTTGGAGCGCTTTAAAAAGAAAAAGGAGAAGGAAAAAAAAGTCCTTGGGGAGGGCCGTTCCTCACTGTCCAGGCCCACAGAAAGCTTGTTTTGTTCCAGAGAGAGCTGGCCAGCTAATCTGTCTCTTGTTCCGTGGTTGCTGGAGCAGCGGGTCGCTGCCTCCTCCCCACACAAAGCCTCACACAAATTCTTCGTTTCCCAGGCAACGTGCCTCAGCTTCACAGACTCTCTGGTCCTCCCACTCCCTCCACTCTGGCAAACTGAACTGATGGTAGGGACAACCCTGGCACCATTCACGTACAGGTTTATGGAAGCAAGAATCAAAAATAGCTTCAGCCAGAAGAGAGGGCACCAGGAGTGGGCAGAGAGCTCCACCTTACATCCTGGAGCTTACTCAGAGGGTAGGTCCTGGAAGCAAAGGTTAGACCAGGAAGTGGACTTCCGACTGATGACTCAGAGAGGTGGTCAGAAGCCTGAACTTCATTGGTGACCAACTTGCGTTTCTAATCCAAGTTCTTTTTTTTAATTTAATTGGATGATTATTGCTTTACAATGCTATGGTCTCTGCCATACATCAATATGTATCAGTCATAGTTATATACATATCTCCTTCCTCTTGAGCCTCCATCCACCATTCCACCCTTCTGGGTCATCACAGGGTACCAGGCTACGTTCCCCATCTTATACAGCAGCTTCCCACTAGCTTTCTGTTTTACACATGACAGTGTATATACGGCAATGCTGCTGCTGCTAGGAATTGGCAACCCACTCCAGTATTCCTGCCTGGGAAATCCCATGGTCAGAGGAGCCTGGTCAAGGGGCTGGGAGGTGGCACGCTATAGTCCATGGGGTTGCAAAAGGGACTTAGCAACTAAACAAAACAACTGCCACTTAGTAACAACCGCCACTATATGACCTTGGCAATTTGCTGACTTCTTGAAGTTTTAGTCTTTCTTGTCTGTAAAATGGGGTGATGATATCTACTGAGAAGAAGATACTGGGAGGATTAACTGAACAAATAGATATAAAGTGCCTGACAGGAGGAGGAGCTTACACACACACATTGAGAGCAGTTAGAGAAGGGGAGAAGGCTTGGACAGTATGCCTCTCTGAGAGGGTCACCCAGAAGTCTGGGGAATTAATTTCTCCTTACCCATCAGAAGCAGCCCTCAGCCCAGATCTGATGGCAGCTGGTGGATAAGCGTTACAGTGGATGAATGCTCCTTGGGTGTGAGAACTCTGGGGCTTGTTCTTCATTATTTCCCACAGGATTAGGCTCTAGCTGCCCACAGTAGCAGTCTGCTTGATGTGCAGCCTTACCTGGCTTCCTTCACTTTGCCTGACTCATTCCCCCAATATCCTACCTGGTTTTCTGGGATCAATTTTTAAATGAAATATCCATACTTAACTTAAAAAAGAAAATTAACTTGGCTGTGCTGGGTCTTAGTTGTGGCATGTGGGATCTAGTTCCCTGACCAGGGATCAAAGCTGGGCCTCCTGCATTGGGCGTGCAGAGTCTTAGCCGCTGGACCACCAAGGAAAGCCCTTGAAATTTAACTTCTTGACTCAGTGTTTGCCTGTGGAGGAAGCTGATGTTTCTCCAAATTTCTGAAGGCTACGTTCGCAGGACCATCGCTGACTCAGGACTTCTGCTTCAGCTGATTTAATCAGTTCAGAGATCATTTCACTGTTCTACACGTGCCGCTTCCTGCCCACAGTGGTGATCTGGACCAAGAACTCAGTCCTTGGTCTCAGTATATAAACACACACACACACACACACACACACACACAGTATATAAACACACACAGAGTATATAAACACATACACACCTCACACATACACACATACACACACACACCTGTATTAGTTTTCTATGCTGCGTAACAAATTGCCACAAATTTAGCAGCTTAAAATAACATACATTAATTTTTTTAGTTTCTGTGGGTCAGGTACACCTTAGCTGGGGTTTCTGCTCAAGGTTTCATCAGACTTCAATTAAGATGTCGACTGGTCTGCATTCCCTTCTGAAGCTCAAGGTCCTCTCCCAAGCTCATACAGTCTTTGGAATAACTTGGTTCCTTACAGCTGTGGGACTGAGGTTCCTATTTTCTTGCCAACTATTAGCTGAGGGTAGCTCTTGGCTACTAGAGGGCCCTAGCATTCCCTTGCCATTAGGCAAGGTTGACTTCTTCAAAGTCAGCAAAACCATTTGTCTCTAATGTGCTAAGTCAGAGTCTTAGATAACATAACCTAATCAAGGGAGTGGCTATTCTATCACCTTTGCCATATTTATTAGCTAGAAGCACACACACACATATTCCAATTGTGTATAGTAAACTTTTCTGAGGGTTTTGATGAAGATAGAGGAGAAAGAGTTTTATAGTATAACAATGTAAGCTTTTCTTTTTTAAATGTATTTTCTTTTGTTATTGTATTGTATTGGATCTTAGTTGTCTCCTGTAGGATGTTTAGTTGCAGCATGCAAACTCTTAGTTGCAGGCATGTGGGATCTAGCTCCCTGACCAGAGATCGAACCTGGGCCCCTTTCATTAGGAGCATGGAGTCTTCGCCACAGGGCCACCAAAAATGTCCCCAAACTGTTCCTCAGTTTTCTTCAGCTCCCCACCTCTTGTTGCTCCCTCCCCTCACTTCATTCCTTGATTCTCCCTCTCTGCTCTTTCCCCATCCCCAAATTCCTGTCTGTTTCTGTTACACAGCAGTTTATCTTCTTATGCCTTGACTCCCTAGGCTTAAGACCTTGCATTCCATTCCATGTGGCGTATCCAGATATTTTTGTTGCTAAAGACAAGAAGTGTCTTCCCTGCAAGAAGAATTTAGGAGCCATTTGTTAAAGTTTTTTGTTTTTTTTTTTCACTCTGCTACCAAAGATTAATTACAATTTAGTGGAGGAGACAGAAATGACTCAATTAATAGCAGGAAGTGAATGAGGGAAGGAGGGGGAAGACACTAACTATAAAATCAGCACAGATGTTATGGTATTAGTAAGGACTGAACCCACTAGCAGTAACAGTGCCAGAGCATTCTTCCTGGAGCCTGGAGACAAAAAAATAAAATAAAATAAAACAGGCCAAATAGGTGGGGACAGTCCTAAATCTAATGGTAGGGTTATTAAAATTGGTGCTTATTTATACATGATTTGTGTGTATGTGTGTGTGTTTTACCTCTTCTTGTCTGTACTGTTACGTAACTTTCGGAGTCCCACATCTGTTGTTAAATAGCGGGTTAACTCGGGAAATTCCTTAACGTCTCTGTCCCTTAATCCCTCATCTGAGAAATGAAGAAGTGAGACAAGGTCATCCTAAGTGTCTCTTGCAGTGTGGTGAGTCTGTGGCTCTGTGATTGTTCTGCCACTCCTGTTAGACCCTTCAGTTCTTCAAGGACAGAGATCATTTTATAAATTCCCCAGTCAGCTTGATTTTTTTTCTCCACAATTCACAGAGGTCTATATAAGATGGTGACTCAGTCGAAAACAGTGCCTCCCATTCTGGAGAACAGAACACTCATGAGTTTAAGCCAGCAGGGAGGGGTGTGTGTGTGTGTGTGTGTGTGTGTGTTGGGGGAGGGTTTCCATTCCAAGCTGCAGGACCACTGGTTGCTCAGGACAGGGCCTGAGAACAGCAGGCCAGGGCCGCTGTGATTGCAGGGTGGAGGGTGGCAGGGCCGGGTCAGAATCCCAGAGAGGGTGCCGAGTAAGAGTAGCCTGAAGCCACCGTGGGCAACAGAAGGGCCAGAGGCCTGCGTTGAGCAGCTCAGGAGAGGAAGATGCCCATGAAAATGCATCTGCTCGAGTGCTTAGAGGAGGAAGGGGCATGGGCCTTGGCCGCCATCGGTCAAGAGGTGTGTCTCCACCGTTGTTTAACAGCCACATTATGCAGCTGTCAGAACTGGGTCCTGGGAGGATACCCATAAGAATAAAGAGCTACACCCTGGGCCCTGAAGAGGTCTCCCAGGCTAATGAGGAGATGGCCACAGTAACCATATTTTCTGATCCCAAAGAGGGACATGCTGATTGACCGGTACAAATATACTTTCAAAGTTAAAGACATGTGATATTTATAATCAGGATATCCCTGCCGATAAAACACAAAACCTCAGCCTGACTCATCAACAATTAGCTGGAACAGACACACCCGCAGGGAAAAACCCAGGGGATGCCCCGGAGGTTAAAACAGGGTCAGCCAGGGCAGGTGAGATCGCCGTCACGTGTCTTGTACGAGACCAAGTTGACTGGGCTGTTACCTATGTCTTTGTGACCCACTTGCCTAGTAGATCAGTGGCTGCTCTCAAAGTGCGTTCCAGTTATTTCTGGGAATTCACCAAGGAATGCCTCCTGTGTGTTCACAGCCTGCTCTGTTCTCTGCAGTTGCTATTTGATGCCCTCCTCGCTGTCCCTCCTCTAGTCCAGCCCCCCCCACACACACAGCTGCCCCTTACTCCAGCTGCTTGAGAAGTCCCCCCACCCCCACAGGTTCTCCCCCATTCAGTACTGGTTCAGCAACTGTCTGCTGAGTACCTACTATGTGCCCCACCCTGTATAACACAGTAGGGCTTCAGAGGCCAATGACACCGTCCTTCTCTGTTCTTGAGGAGAGAAGAGCCCAGAAGCAGATGATATGAGGTTCTGTAGGGCTGTGTGTGTGTGTCAGTAGTTCAGTCATGTCTGGCTCTTTGTGACCCTACAGACTGTAGCCCGCAGGGCTCCTCTGTCCATGGGATTTCCCAGGCAAGAATACTGGAGTGGGTTGCCATTTTTTCCTCCAGGTATCTTCCCAACCCAGTGATCAAACCCGTGTCTCCGTAGCTTAGCCTCTGCCTGGATCAATCAGTCTTTTCAGTTTCCACCCCCAACCCAGCTCCTCTCTGAGAAGGTTTAGGGTGAGCGTAGCTGTGATCTTGGCGAAGCAGCAGTGAGTGGTTTTGTGAAGTGAGATCTTAATTCCTTGCCCAGGAAGTGAACCTGGGTAGCCTGGATGAGAACCAGGAATCTTAGCCACCAGACCAGCAAGGGCTATAGGCTGGAAGCTATTTTTTCCTGGATCTTTGCCCCCACTGAAAAATGTATTTATCACGGAGGCAGGTACAAAGTTTATTATTAGAGACACAGCACAACAACAAGTTGGAGAGCACACAGAGAAATGGTTTGATTAGTTAAGACAGAAACAAGATGGGGATGCACACCCAGAGAGGAAGGGTGTGGGCATCCCCTGTAGTGAGGAGTGAAGTCAAGAGGCGGGCGGTTAAGTCATTATATCAGGCAGCTCTTCCGGGTCTTTGTCTTCCTTCAGGCCAATTATCTGGTTTCTTTTTCTACACCTGACCTACCCTGGGACACTCCCTGGGTGTGCACACCCTCCTCAAGCCAAGATGGATCTCCAAGTGAAGGCTTCTGGGAGGAGCAAGACTCCTTATGGCCTGGCATTGTCTCTTGACTTTTGACCCACAAGGAGCCTTTCTGTGCATGTGTAGTGTCTCCCTTGTCCCAAAAGAGGGGGACACGGGGATCCCTTAATCATTTATTAAAACAGGGTTTTGCCTCTCTTTGTCCTTGCCATGACTATTACCTTGACTACTATTGTGACTATTACCTTAAGGTGTTTATAAAAGACAAACATTGGCTATTTACCCTGTTTCTTTTGTTGCTTCCATTTCAGAGGGCAAAGAGGGGGCTGACTGTAAATATCTTAAATGGAGCCCACCTATCTCTTGTCTCAAGAAATGCTAAAGAGCTGTAAGTATCCAGCCTGAAGCCCACTTCTTTGTGCCCCATGAAATGCAGATAGGAGGCCAGTTGTCAGTGTCTAGCCTGGAGCCCACCTGTCTCCTACAGCACCTGTGTGGCCTAGGAGTCCTTGTGACAGCAGAGGAGACAGTGCCTGGGGACCTGTGCGGCCTTCAGGACTCCCACTGGTCTCTGCTCGTCTCGGTTGCCCCCTGGTCTGAGGGGCAGTTGGTGGCCTGGCCTTGCCTACTCAGTGCAGCCCCTTCCCTCCCTGTTCTGCCTTCTGCTGGTTCTTTCTCGCCAGCACCTCTGGGTCCCCTCAGGAAGCATGTGGCTCTTTGGGGGCACTCGTGTATTCTGTGTGGGGGTAAGGAGCCTGAGGTTCATCCCTGGGGTGAGGGCTAGGAGGGAGAACTTATTTCCTGCTTCTGTCTTCTGTCACAGTTCTCTTCCCATAATCTTTCAGGCTAAAAACGGCAGACTTCAGGCTTTCTATTTCCTGAACGTCATATCCTTTTGTGCTAAGTTGCTTCAGTCATGTCCGACTGTTTGCGACCCCGTGGAGCCCATGTCGTTTGCCAGGCTTCTCTGTCCATGGGATTCTTCAGGCAAGAATACTGGAGTGAGTTGCCATGCCTTCCTCCAGGGAACCTTCCCCACCCAGGGATGGAGCCTGCATGCGTCTCTTATGTCTCCTGCATTGGCAGGAGAGTTCTTTACCACTGAGCCACCTGGGAGCCCCTCATATCCATTTACCTCAGACAGTAAGCCTCCAGGTCGAATCATCATAAGCAAAAGAGGCCATTTCTACACTACAGAAGAACACTATGATCCGGTCCACAGCCTGCTCTCCATGATATATCAAAGGAACAGATAAAAGAAATTAAAATATCCTTTCAGTTCAGTTCAGTTCAGTTCAGTCGCTCAGTCGTGTCCGACTCTTTGCGACCCCATGAATCCAGCACGCCAGGCCTCCCTGTTCATCACCATCTCCCAGAGTTCACTCAGACTCACGTCCATCGAGTCTGTGATGCCATCCAGCCATCTCATCCTCAGTCGTCCCGTTCTCCTCCTGCCCCCAACCCCTCCCAGCATCAGAGTCTTTTCCAATGAGTCAACTCTTATGACCAACCTAGACAGTATATTCAAAAGCAGAGACATTACTTTGCCGACCAAGGTCCGTCTACTCAAGGCTATGGTTTTTCCTGTGGTCGTGTATAGGTGTGGGAGTTGGACTGTGAAGAAGGCTGAGAGCCGAAGAATTGATGCTTTTGAACTGTGGTGTTGGAGAAGACTCTTGAGAGTCCCTTGGACTATAAAGAGATCCAACCAGTCCATTCTGAAGGAGATCAACCCTGGGATTTCTTTGGAAGGAATGATGCTAAAGCTGAAACTCCAGTACTTTGGCCACTTCAGTTCCTTACAAAGACTGGCTTTCAACCCTTTCATCTTGCTATTGACTCTAAAATACGATTTTAAATGTCAGAAGCTGAATATTGCCTTTTTATATATCCCTTTTTCATTGTATTCCTGCTGAAACTCCACTAACTCTACCAGAGGCAGACAAGTGCCATAAGCTGTCCAGGAAGAAGTTACAATCAGAGAGATGCAAAAGGAAAAAAGAAAATCTGATTTATGCATTTCAGAATATATTTTGGAGTTCCTCTGTGACGTTCAAAACCAAAGCTGTCCACCTTTTTTCCCCCATCCTTCAGCTTAGATGGACCATGCACTAGATCTTCAGTTCTAGAAACCTGACTTGATGCTATGTATGAAATAGATAACTAATGAGAACCTACTGTATAGCACAAGGAACCCTACTCAGTGCTCTGTGGTGACCTAGATGGGAAGGAAATCCCCAAAAGAGGAGATAGATGTATACATGTCACTGATTCTCTCTGCTGTACAGTAAAAACTAACACAGCATTGTAAAGCAGCTATACTCCGATAAAAATTTTTAAAAAATAGAAACCTGGCTTACACAGGCTTTCTCTAGTATGTAAAAAGAGTACCTTGAAAGATAACTTCCACACTTATAAAATTACGACCAGAGTTCCAGTGTTAGAGACAGCTAAGAGGATGAGTTGTAAGCTTTGGTCTCACCAAGACATAGAAATCCCCAAAGAAATTAGAAGAAGAAGATTTTTCTTTGAAGTTTAAAATCACCTCTCCAGTGCTTCTCAGGTGTTGCTGATGGTAAAGAACCCGCCCGCCAATGCAGGAGACTCAAGAAATGCGGGTTCGATCCCTGAGTCTGGAAGATCCCCTGGAAGAAGGCACGGCAACCCACTCCAGTGTTCTTGCCTGGGGAATCCCATGGGCAGAGGAGCCTGGCAGGCGACAGTCCATAGCATCGCGAAAAGTCTGACACGACTGAAGTGACTGAGATGCACACAGGCACGAACGTACACATATCACCTCTCCAACAAAGAATTTTTTAGGCGCTCCACTGTACTAAATCTTCATCAATCCTCTCAACAGTTTCTACAAGGAAGCTACTGCCCCCACAACCCCGTTTACAGATGTGAAATTGGAGAATTAACAAGGTTGAAGGGCTGTCTGCCCCAGATCGCACAGTGAGCAAGCAAGCGTTCCACTGGCGACCTGCAGGAGACGCTGTGGAGGTGGTAATGGGGGGTCAGGGCAGGGCTGGGGTGCTCTTCTTCACCACATCTCAAGACTTGAGGACACGGCTGGGCTGTAGCTGGTGGCCGAACCCCAGGCTCTTGGGGTATCACTGACATGTTCTAGAAAATGGACTGGGGGCTGGGGATTGAGCAGAGCAGCTACTGGAAAAGGATCCCCAGCATCTACAAGATTCTATGATAGGAGGGAGAAGCCCAAACTTGACAGCTATGATAATAATACAATTCAAGCCATTTTCCAATCTTCTTGTTTTGGGGTAGAAGAGGGGCAGATTCAGCTGTTTCTGGAATCTCTCATTCCAGCCTTTCAAAAGACTCCTCTCCCTGCCTGTTGGAGGTGTGTCGCTGGCGTGTACCCTCCCTCGCAGGAACGAGGAGCGAGAGGTGGAGACAGGACTTGCTGGGACACACAAGGTCCAGTTTAGTGTGGACCCCAGTTCCCTCCCTGAGCCCAGATTCTCATCTCCCCCTGGCAGTGGGGTTCAGCTCAGGCAGGTGAAGAACTGCTGGGACCCCTCCGACTGGAAGCTGTGCTGGAGATGGTCTTCTAAGCAGATACCCTCTTCCCAACCCAGGATGCAGGGCTTCGAAACTAGAAAATGCCAGGTCTGAAAGAGAGGAAAGAACAAGTCCAGCAACACACAGAGCTCTGTGTATTCAGAGGGAACTTGGCAGGGTTGTATCCGGGCAGAGAAACTCCGAGTGGTACAAAGGGACGTGCCCAGAGTAGAGAAATCATGCTAATTGTCTGCACCAGAGCTGGAGAACGCCACCCAAAATGAAGAGAGAAAGGGAAGCCCCGTCCAGAGCCTTCAGTGTGCTGCGCCTCGCTCCTTTTGTCTACCTGCTTCTGATCCAGACAGGTAGGAAAACCAGAGGGCAGGACAGGGTCTGCAGAAGGGGCCCGGGGCTTTCAAAGGAGAGGGAGTGGGGAGCTGAGGGCCAGAAGGCCTCTGGGGCGGGAGGAGGGGAGAATGCCCAGCCACCGTGGGAAGAGGCTCAGTGAATTCAGGCATTCGTGTTGAATGTATTTCTTCATTCTGTGTGCCTCCTGCCTGGCCCCTGACCCCCAGCCCCCAAAGCCTGCATGACTTCAGAGCTCCCACGGCATTCAGTACATTAGATGGAGGGCAACAAGCCATTGCTTATGGGACATCTTGTTGGCGTGGGCCAGTCAGGCATTCTTTATAATCCCCAGTCGGGATTATGGTGGGGCTTGGAGGGGTGGGGAAATCTTGGTTTTGTGCCTCCTCAACGCCACACCCTGACTTCTCTGGGTGTAAAACAGGCAAGGGAGATGAAAGAAGCTTTGGAGATAATGAGTCTCCTGGCTTGGGACAGTAACGCCAATCTATCCGTAACTCAGGCACAGCACAGACACACCTATCTTCTGTACTGCCCCCTACCAACTTCTTGCAGAAATGATCTGATTTTCAGTACATGTGCTTATGTGCGCACACACACGCGAGGTTCTCAGGTGGCTCAGTGATAAATCTGCTTGCCAATGCAGGAGACACAAGAGACTCGGGTTCGATCCCTGGGTCAGAAAGAGCCCCTGGAGAAGGAAATGGCAACCCACTCCAGTATTCTTGCTTGGAAAATTCCATGGACAGGAGACTGGCAGGCTACAGTCCATGGGGTCACTAAGAGTCAGATACGACTGAGTGATTGAGCACACTCGCATGTGCACACACACAAACTATTCCAGAGAGCTTAGGAATTTACAGTTTCATTGGGCAAATAGATGCAGAAATCATTTTAATAAAATGCAGAGACTACTATGAGTCAGAGAGTCAGAGAGAGGTCACCTACACCACCAGGAAGCTGGTGCTGGTGGTACAGGATACGAGTAGGGGAATATCAGGGGAAGTTACTTGGGAGTGTCTGCACTGAATTTTAAAGGATGAGAAAAACAGGTAGGTGTGGGAGTGAGCATTATAGTTAGGAAAATGGGCCAAGGTCAACAGCTTGAAATGGTATCACGTGTTAGGAGCAGCCCAGTCAGTCACTCCTTCTGGAAAGGAAAGAGTGAATGGAGTTAGGTGAGATATGTAAACCTTGCTAAGGAAACTGGAAGATAATTTGCAAACAGTGGGGGCCGGGGGAGGGCATGGAATGGTTTTCAGTCTGGGAACCAGCAGGGCCAGAGATTGCTCACTCTGCACTGAGGCTTTGGAGCAAAACTAGAGGCAAGATAGGAAAGGAAGCCTGTATCCATTTGGTAGAACCACAAACTGGATGACTTCAACAACAGAAGTGTGTTGTTTCACGGTTCCAGAGGGTAAAATTTCAAGATCAAGGTGGCAGGAAGGCTGTACACCCTCCAAAGGTGCTAGGCAGGGTTCTACTCCAGGCCTCTCTGCTGTCTTTGGGTAGTTCCTTGGCTGTGACAGGTTAACTTTAATCTTCACATGGCGTTCTCCCTGTGCTTGTGTGTATATTTGTATTTCTTCTTTTTATAAGGACACCAGTCATCTTGAATTGGGCTTCCCTGGTGGCTCAGACAGTAAAGAAACTGCCTGCAGTGCAGGAGACCTGGGTTCAACCCCTCGGTTGGGAAGATCCCTTGGAGAAGGAAATGGCCTTCCACTCGAGTATTCTTGCCTGGAAAATTCCATTGACAGAGGAGCCTGATGGACTACAGTCCATGGGGTCACAAAGAGTCAGACACACACTTTGATCTTAGATTGGGGGCCCACTCCCCTCCAGTATTAGCTTGTTACCTTGTCAATGACCTGAATGCCAAATAAGGTCACATTCTGAGATACTTAGGGCTTCCCAAGTGGCTCAGTGGTAAAGAATCCACTTGCCAAAGCAGGAGACATAAGAGATGTGGGT
This sequence comes from Oreotragus oreotragus, assembly GCA_006410675.1. NCBI lineage: Eukaryota > Metazoa > Chordata > Mammalia > Artiodactyla > Bovidae > Oreotragus > Oreotragus oreotragus. Next base: position 454,678 of record SJYX01021456.1, on the reverse strand, counting down.
TTGATCCCTGAGTGGGAAAGATCCCCTGGAGCAGAAAATGGCAACCCACTCCAGTATTCTTGCATGAAGAATTCCATGGACAGAGGAGCCTGGCAGGCTATAGTCCACAGGGTCACAAAGAGTCAGACACATTTGAAGTGACTGAGGACACACACACTGAAATACTTGGGATTAGGACTTCAAGACATAAATTATAGGGGGCACAAGTCAACCCATAATGAGGCTACTGCAATAGTTCAAGAGAGAAATGAACCAGGCTGGAATTAGAATAAAGAGGGAGGAAGGGAAGGATATTGAGATAATATTTTGGAGGGAAAATCAGGACCTAGTGATTGATAGGAAGTTAAAGAATCTAGGGAAGAAACATTAAATTTAAAAATGGGGCAAGATTGGGAGATATAATGATTAGTGTTGCTCGTGTTGAGGTTGAAATGGCTGTGAGACATTTGTGGGGAAATGTTGAACAACTTAAAACTGGAGGGTTGGGAAGGGGTATTTGGAAGCTGTCAGCTAAGAGGTGAGATTTAAAACAGTGAGAATAAAGAAATAAATGAGCTGAAAATGGAACACTGAGGAACCCCAAGACTTTTTTTTAAACCAATGCAAACTTTTTTATTTTTTTTACCTTTTTGTGTTGGAGTATAGCCAGTTAACAATGTTATGATAGCTTCAGTGAAGGGATTTAGCCATACACATATATGTATCCATTCTCCCACAAACTCCCCTTCCATCCAGGCTACCACATATCACTGAGCAGAGTTTCCTGAGCTATACAGTAGATCCTTGTTGGTTACCCATTTTGAATATAGCAGTGTGTATATGTCGATCAAACTCCCTAACTATCCCTTCCCCCAAGCAAGCATAAGTTTGTTCTCTAAGTTTGTGTGAATCTGAGGAATCCCAAGATTTGCAGAGGAAAGCGAGAACAAAAGCCCATTGAGGAGGCGCATAACAATCAGAGAGACAGAGGGACATCTTGAAGACTGTGGTGTCCAGAAAGTGAAGGGAGTCGGGATATTCTCAAGAGTCCTTTCAAAAGACTCCTCTCCCTGCCTGTTGGAGGTGTGTCGCTGGCGTGTACCCTCCCTCGCAGGAACGAGGAGCGAGAGGTGGAGACAGGACTTGCTGGGACACACAAGGTCCAGTTTAGTGTGGACCCCAGTTCCCTCCCTGAGCCCAGATTCTCATCTCCCCCTGGCAGTGGGGTTCAGCTCAGGCAGGTGAAGAACTGCTGGGACCCCTCCGACTGGAAGCTGTGCTGGAGATGGTCTTCTAAGCAGATACCCTCTTCCCAACCCAGGATGCAGGGCTTCGAAACTAGAAAATGCCAGGTCTGAAAGAGAGGAAAGAACAAGTCCAGCAACACACAGAGCTCTGTGTATTCAGAGGGAACTTGGCAGGGTTGTATCCGGGCAGAGAAACTCCGAGTGGTACAAAGGGACGTGCCCAGAGTAGAGAAATCATGCTAATTGTCTGCACCAGAGCTGGAGAACGCCACCCAAAATGAAGAGAGAAAGGGAAGCCCCGTCCAGAGCCTTCAGTGTGCTGCGCCTCGCTCCTTTTGTCTACCTGCTTCTGATCCAGACAGGTAGGAAAACCAGAGGGCAGGACAGGGTCTGCAGAAGGGGCCCGGGGCTTTCAAAGGAGAGGGAGTGGGGAGCTGAGGGCCAGAAGGCCTCTGGGGCGGGAGGAGGGGAGAATGCCCAGCCACCGTGGGAAGAGGCTCAGTGAATTCAGGCATTCGTGTTGAATGTATTTCTTCATTCTGTGTGCCTCCTGCCTGGCCCCTGACCCCCAGCCCCCAAAGCCTGCATGACTTCAGAGCTCCCACGGCATTCAGTACATTAGATGGAGGGCAACAAGCCATTGCTTATGGGACATCTTGTTGGCGTGGGCCAGTCAGGCATTCTTTATAATCCCCAGTCGGGATTATGGTGGGGCTTGGAGGGGTGGGGAAATCTTGGTTTTGTGCCTCCTCAACGCCACACCCTGACTTCTCTGGGTGTAAAACAGGCAAGGGAGATGAAAGAAGCTTTGGAGATAATGAGTCTCCTGGCTTGGGACAGTAACGCCAATCTATCCGTAACTCAGGCACAGCACAGACACACCTATCTTCTGTACTGCCCCCTACCAACTTCTTGCAGAAATGATCTGATTTTCAGTACATGTGCTTATGTGCGCACACACACGCGAGGTTCTCAGGTGGCTCAGTGATAAATCTGCTTGCCAATGCAGGAGACACAAGAGACTCGGGTTCGATCCCTGGGTCAGAAAGAGCCCCTGGAGAAGGAAATGGCAACCCACTCCAGTATTCTTGCTTGGAAAATTCCATGGACAGGAGACTGGCAGGCTACAGTCCATGGGGTCACTAAGAGTCAGATACGACTGAGTGATTGAGCACACTCGCATGTGCACACACACAAACTATTCCAGAGAGCTTAGGAATTTACAGTTTCATTGGGCAAATAGATGCAGAAATCATTTTAATAAAATGCAGAGACTACTATGAGTCAGAGAGTCAGAGAGAGGTCACCTACACCACCAGGAAGCTGGTGCTGGTGGTACAGGATACGAGTAGGGGAATATCAGGGGAAGTTACTTGGGAGTGTCTGCACTGAATTTTAAAGGATGAGAAAAACAGGTAGGTGTGGGAGTGAGCATTATAGTTAGGAAAATGGGCCAAGGTCAACAGCTTGAAATGGTATCACGTGTTAGGAGCAGCCCAGTCAGTCACTCCTTCTGGAAAGGAAAGAGTGAATGGAGTTAGGTGAGATATGTAAACCTTGCTAAGGAAACTGGAAGATAATTTGCAAACAGTGGGGGCCGGGGGAGGGCATGGAATGGTTTTCAGTCTGGGAACCAGCAGGGCCAGAGATTGCTCACTCTGCACTGAGGCTTTGGAGCAAAACTAGAGGCAAGATAGGAAAGGAAGCCTGTATCCATTTGGTAGAACCACAAACTGGATGACTTCAACAACAGAAGTGTGTTGTTTCACGGTTCCAGAGGGTAAAATTTCAAGATCAAGGTGGCAGGAAGGCTGTACACCCTCCAAAGGTGCTAGGCAGGGTTCTACTCCAGGCCTCTCTGCTGTCTTTGGGTAGTTCCTTGGCTGTGACAGGTTAACTTTAATCTTCACATGGCGTTCTCCCTGTGCTTGTGTGTATATTTGTATTTCTTCTTTTTATAAGGACACCAGTCATCTTGAATTGGGCTTCCCTGGTGGCTCAGACAGTAAAGAAACTGCCTGCAGTGCAGGAGACCTGGGTTCAGCCCCTCGGTTGGGAAGATCCCTTGGAGAAGGAAATGGCCTTCCACTCGAGTATTCTTGCCTGGAAAATTCCATTGACAGAGGAGCCTGATGGACTACAGTCCATGGGGTCACAAAGAGTCAGACACACACTTTGATCTTAGATTGGGGGCCCACTCCCCTCCAGTATTAGCTTGTTACCTTGTCAATGACCTGAATGCCAAATAAGGTCACATTCTGAGATACTTAGGGCTTCCCAAGTGGCTCAGTGGTAAAGAATCCACTTGCCAAAGCAGGAGACATAAGAGATGTGGGTTTGATCCCTGAGTGGGAAAGATCCCCTGGAGCAGAAAATGGCAACCCACTCCAGTATTCTTGCATGAAGAATTCCATGGACAGAGGAGCCTGGCAGGCTATAGTCCACAGGGTCACAAAGAGTCAGACACATTTGAAGTGACTGAGGACACACACACTGAAATACTTGGGATTAGGACTTCAAGACATAAATTATAGGGGGCACAAGTCAACCCATAATGAGGCTACTGCAATAGTTCAAGAGAGAAATGAACCAGGCTGGAATTAGAATAAAGAGGGAGGAAGGGAAGGATATTGAGATAATATTTTGGAGGGAAAATCAGGACCTAGTGATTGATAGGAAGTTAAAGAATCTAGGGAAGAAACATTAAATTTAAAAATGGGGCAAGATTGGGAGATATAATGATTAGTGTTGCTCGTGTTGAGGTTGAAATGGCTGTGAGACATTTGTGGGGAAATGTTGAACAACTTAAAACTGGAGGGTTGGGAAGGGGTATTTGGAAGCTGTCAGCTAAGAGGTGAGATTTAAAACAGTGAGAATAAAGAAATAAATGAGCTGAAAATGGAACACTGAGGAACCCCAAGACTTTTTTTTAAACCAATGCAAACTTTTTTATTTTTTTTACCTTTTTGTGTTGGAGTATAGCCAGTTAACAATGTTATGATAGCTTCAGTGAAGGGATTTAGCCATACACATATATGTATCCATTCTCCCACAAACTCCCCTTCCATCCAGGCTACCACATATCACTGAGCAGAGTTTCCTGAGCTATACAGTAGATCCTTGTTGGTTACCCATTTTGAATATAGCAGTGTGTATATGTCGATCAAACTCCCTAACTATCCCTTCCCCCAAGCAAGCATAAGTTTGTTCTCTAAGTTTGTGTGAATCTGAGGAATCCCAAGATTTGCAGAGGAAAGCGAGAACAAAAGCCCATTGAGGAGGCGCATAACAATCAGAGAGACAGAGGGACATCTTGAAGACTGTGGTGTCCAGAAAGTGAAGGGAGTCGGGATATTCTCAAGAGTCAACATCAAATGTATCAAGGAACCTGGTGTAATAAGCACCTAAAAAAGCCCATCTGAGGTGGCCATAAAGAGGTTACCATTAGCCTTAGTGAGAGCAGTGTCAGTGGAAATTACAATGAACGGAGGAAATGAGAGCTAACGGTATGGAGGCAGTGAACCGGGAATAGGAAATGTACAATGACATGTACAAATCAGAGCTGTCCCTAAGCTCTTTCAGGGCATCATATGGTAAAGAAAAAAATTATGGAAGGATCTTGTCAGTCACTGTGATTAGGCAGAAACAAAAGGAACTTCTGTGAGAGACAATGGAACTGAGTATTATTTAACAAGGGGCTTCCCTGGTGGTTCAGTGGTTGACTGCAGGGGGCACAGGTTCAATCCCAGGTCCGGGAACTAAAATCCCACATGCTGCATGTTAAAAAAAAAAAAAGTATAACAAAAAATTCTAAATATAAACTATGCTAATAAGATATTAGTTACAAACTAAGATAGGTAAGAGGTAAGTGTAGGGTCAGGCCATTGTACTGCTGTGGATTCAAAAGCAATAAAGGCTGAGATCCTATGAGGAATTCCTGCCATCCTCAATCTATTAGGAAAATGTCAGCTTCTGTGACAAATAAATTCCAACATTTAAGTTCTCCTGGCATTAACCCTGGAGTAGTCAGTACCATTTCAAGCAAGGCCTGGTATGAACAAAGACTGTTCCATGAGGTTTTCCAGAGACCAAGGTCATGGAGCTCTATCAATTTTCACATGTGTTTCCAATGGTCATTCTGAGATTTATCTCTATTTCTTTTAGGTAGAGGATTAAGGAGAAAAAAAAAAAAAAAGGAAGGCGTACAGCAGCCTATAAGTGGAATCTACCACTTTTACTAGTACTATTGAGTAGAAATCAGTAGTGACACAGCCATACTTAACTGCAAGGAAGGTTGGGAGATATATCTTTAAGGCTGGCACTAAAATGGTGGCCTAGACCATATGACTCTGGCTCCCAGAGATCTGCCTTAATCCCTTGCCATTGAGAGAGTGAGTGAGTGAGTGAGTGAAGTCGCTCAGTCGTGTCTGACTCTTTGCGACCCCATGGACTGTAGCCTACCAAGCTCCTCTGTCCATGGGATTTTCCAGGCAATAGTACTGGAGTCGGGGAAGGCAATGGCACCCCACCCCAGTACTCTTGCCTGGAAAATCCAATGGACGGAGTAGCCTGGTGGGCTGCAGTCCATGGGGTCGCTAACAGTCGGACAGACTGAGCGACTTCACTTTCACTTTTCTCTTTCATGCATTGGAGAAGGAAATGGCAACCCACTCCAGTATTCTTGCCTAGAGAATCCCAGGGATGGGGGAGCCTGGTGGGCTGCCGTCTATGGGGTCACACAGAGTCGGACATGACTGAAGTGACTTAGCAGCAGCAGCAGCAGCAGTACTGGAGTAGATTACCATTTCCTTCTCCAGGGGATCTTCCCGACCCAGGGATTGAATCCGGGTCTCCCACATTGTAGACAGACACTACCGTCTGAGCCACCAGGGAAGTCCACCATTAAGGAAATCAACCCTAAATATTCATAGGAAGGACTGATGCTGAAGTTGAAACTCCAGTACTTTGACTGCCTGATGCAAAGAGCCGACTCATTGGAAAAGACCCTGATGCTGGGAAAAATCGAGAGCAAGAGGAGAAGGGGGGCATCAGAGGATGGGATGGTTGGACGGCATCGTCGACTCAGTGGACATGAGCTTGAGCAAGCTCCAAGAGTTGGTGATGGACAGGGAAGCCTGGCCTGCTGCAGACCATGGGGTCGCAGAGAGTCGGACAAGACTGCGCGACTGAACAGCAACAATGCTCCCTTATGGCAGCAACCGCTTTACTTGCCTCAAGCAAGGAGCACTTGGTCCTTGGTGCTCTGAACCTAATACGAACTAAGGAGGCTTCCCTAAATTAATCGCAGCCCTATTCCTGGAACATTCAAACACAGCTTTTCTAGAGGCTGGATACTAATTTACAGTCATAAACACAACATGCCATACATCTAGATAATCTGATTTGCAAGATGTTACTCTCTGGGATCCTAGAGCCAGTCCATCCTTTAGGCTCTCATTAGGAAGAAGTCCCTTGCCTAGGTTCCACCCTCTGCATTCTAAGATCACCTTCCATATTGTAGGTGCTGTATTTTTTTTTAATTGCAATTCAAAATTATATACAGGAACATGCCATTTTGCCTAAGGATACAGTTTTATGAACCTTTAAAAAGTGAATAAATCCATTTAATTAGCCCCCAAGGTCATTGAAAAGAATATTTCAGTACCTGAGAAGCACCTCCATACTATATCGTTACTATTGCCGTCCCCCCAGGGTCACAGTGATGTACTAATTTCTAATACAGATTAATTTTGTGTGTCTTTGAACTTCATGAAAGTGGAATTATATCTATGCATTCTCTTAAGCCTGGTTTCTTTCACTGAACACCAGATTTGTAAGATTCATGCATATTGTTGTTGAAATTGTAACTTGTTTGATCTCTGTGCTCTATAGTATTCCATTGTATAAATATACCAAAATTTGCTTACCTATTCAATTTTGATAGACACTTTGGTTGTTAACAGTTTGGGCCTTTATGAACAAAGTTGTTAAAAACATTCTAGTAGATGACTTTTGGTGAACAGATATACCCAGGAGTAGGATTTGCCGAGTTATGAATATGCGCTTAGGCTTCGTAGACATAGCCAGAGATTTTAGAAGTGGTTGTATCAAGCTGCATTCCCACCAGCCCTAACTGAGAGTTCCAGATGTTTGTTCCATATATTCACCAATAACTGAATCTTCTCCTTTTCATTTTAGCTATCCTAGTATGAGGTGGCATTAAATTATGGTTTTAAATTGCAAATCTATAATGATGAATGCAGTTGTGTCTTTTTCATATACTTATCAGCTACTTGAAAATCCTTTTATGTGAAATACCTGATCCAAGTCTTTTGCCTATTTTCTTTTGAGTTTTCCTAGATTTTTTTAAAAGTGGTAATTTGTAGAAGTTTAAAATATATATATTGGCTATGAATCATTTATAGGATATATGTATTACAGCTGTCTCCCACTGTGCATGTGTGTGTGTGCTAAATCGCTTCAGTCGTGTCAACTCTGTGCGATCCTATGGACTGTAGCCCACCAGTCTCCTGTGTCCATGGGATTCCCCAGGCAAGAACACTGAATCGGGTTGCTATACCCTCCTCCAGGGGATCTTCCTGACCCAGGGATCAAACCCATATCTCTTTTGTCTCTTGCATTGACAGGCAGATTCTTTACAGCTAACACCACCTGGGAAGGCCATCTCCCACTCTACAGCTTGCCTTTCACTCTCTAAACGGTGTCTCTTGAACAGAAGCTCTTAATTTTATTGTCCACTGTATCATTTTCATCTTATACGGGTACCACCTTTGTGTCCTGTGGAAAAATCTATGTCTGTCCTCAAGTCACAGAGATATTCTCCTATGTTTTTTTTTTTTAAAAAAACATTGTTTTACCTTTCCCATTTAGATCTACAATCTACCTAGAACTGGTATTTGTGTGAGATGTGAGGTAAGGACCAAAATTCATTTTCATTTCAACGAGGCCCAGCACTTTTTATTTTAAAAAATCCTTTCTGCACTTCACTGCATGTCACCTGTGGTTCAGTGGTTAGGACTCCAGGTTTCCACTGCAGGTATCATGGGTTCAGTCTCTGGTTGGGGAACTAAGATCCCACAACCCTCACACCAAAAATAAAAAGTCAAGCTATCGTGTTGAAGTCTGTTTTTGGACTCTTCATTCTGTTCTGTTGATATACTTGTCTATTGTTGTGCCCAGGATAAATCTCTTGGGATTTTGATCAGTATTGTATTAAATTTATAAGCCAGCTTTGGAGAATTGACAGCTTAACATTAATGATTACTCCTATCCAAAGCACGGTGTATCTCTGTGTGCTATCTTTATGCTTATTAGCTAGGTACACGTTACTGAACATTTGCTTTCTTTACAGTGTAGGAAAAATGCTACCCTTCTCTTCCTGGATCCCAAGGGCTTTCTTCACAATTTCTGTATCCTGACTTTCCCTTATATTCCTGAGTGATTGACACTTAAAATGAGTTCACACTCTTGTAGGCCTCAATGTAGTAACAAGAGAAAACGCTAATGCAGTCACCCCAACAGTGAAGCTCCTCTACAATAGGGGCAGAGGAGGGGTGTTGTTTTCTCAGAGCATTTAATATTCATTATTATTAATTCATTCAGAATAATAAAAATAAAAATGAAGAGCAGAAAGAAATATTTTTTGCTTTTAGAAAACTATGGCGTATGGGACTTTCCCCAGCAGTCCAGTGGTTAAGACTCTGCCTTCCAACGCAGGGGATGTGGATTCAGTTCCTGGTTGGGGAACTAAGGCCCCACATACTGTGGAGTGCAGCCAAAAAGAAAAAACCATGCTGTGTGCTGCCTTTGGGTTATTGTATGCAGTTCTGGTCACCACACCTCAAAAAAAGAAATAATAGAGTTGAAGAAAGCCCAAATAAGGGTATCTATGCTAGCCCAAGGGAAGGAGGGACTTCCTATAGAGACAGATCCAAACAAAACAAAAAGCCTTTCAGTTAAAAAGGGACATACCTGCAGTCTGGGGTATCAGAGTGTGTGGATTAGGTGTAACATGTTTCACAGTATCTCATGAATGCTTTTGAGACGGTTAGACAGCATCACTGACTCAATGGACATGAGTCTGAGTAAACTCTGGGAGATAGTGAAGGGCAGGGAAGGACATGGACTGGCTTGCAGCAGTCCATGGGGTCACAAAGAGTCGGACACAGCTTGGTGACTGAACAGCGTCTGGCTGCACCGGGTCTTAGTTGCAGCACATGAAGTCTTTCGTTGCCACATGCAGACCCTTAGCCGTGACGTGGGAACTCTTAGTTGCATGCGGACTCTTAGCTGTGACATGTGGGACCTAGTTCCCTGTGCTGTGCTGTGCTTAGTCGTTAAGTCATGTCTGACTCTTTGCAACACCGTGGACTAGAGCCCGCCAGGCTCCTCTGTCCATGGGATTCTCCAGGCAAGAATACTGGAGGGGCTTACCATGCCTTCCTCCAGGGGATCTTGACCCAGGGATCAAAGCCAGGCTCCCTGTATTGGGAGAGAGGAGTCTTAGCCACTGGACCACCAGGGAAACCCCTTTCACTGATATGTTTAAAAGGTAAATTTAAGGCAAATACTGGTAATAGAAAACCTTTGCCCCCCAAAAAGGCACATAAAAATGAACAGATGATGGTTTAAGAAAGTGGCTATTAAGGGTCCCCAAGGCTATTGGCAGGTACATTGTTACACGTTAAAGCTTGACATTCTTTGATGTCATAGTAGGTTTAAATCCTAGTTGACGAGGGCCACCTCCCTGCCCCAGTGTGTCCATTTAAGTTGGCAGGGACATCTTGCAGCGAGGTCAGTTTCCTTCTGTTCAGCCTCCAGCGGGAACGGAGACTTTGCTACCTAACGATGATTTTGAGACGAGGACGATGATTAAGTTAATCGTTTCTCAAGGTTGAAGAGTTTTAGTGCCTCTTATTTGCACCATTAGCCATTTCCTCGCTCCTATGTCCTTCCTTGGCACCTGTCCTAATTCTCTGTGTCCCTTGAAAGTTGTGGGACCCTGACCTTAAAACCAACTCCAGTTTTGGCTAGATTTTGGGAAACAGTGTTTGCTCTGCAGAAAGTGCTCTTTGTCAGCTTCCGGGAAAGACTGCTCCCTCCACTTCTGAACATGCCCACATACACCCCTATGACTCAGGGGCACTACTCATTCACAGACACAGGGAAGGCACCCACCAAGAGGAGGGTGAGGCCCAAGGTGACCCATATGCAGTAACTTCTCCACTGGTTTTATCCAGAAGAATCAAGTTTTTTTTTGTTTTTAAATATTTATTTATTTGACTGCACCAGGTATCAGTTGGCAGGCAGGATCTAGTTCCTCGACCATCAATGGAACCCAGGCCTCCTGCATTGGGAGTGGGAGGGCTTAGCCGCTGGACCACCAGGGAAGTCCCCAGAAGGATCAAATTTACCCTGGGAGAAAGAGGGACTTCCCTGGCAGTTCTGGGTTGGGCCTCCATGCTTTCACTGCAGGGGACCTTGGTTCGATCCCTGGTCAGGGAACTAAGATCCCACATGTTGCATGATGCAGCAACAATAAATAAACAACTTGGTAGAAAGAGGAAACCTGAAGGGGGCAAGACATCCCAAAAGCACTACTAGGACCTTATATGCGATGAGGCAGAGTAGACACAGGGGAAACTCAAGGGAGAGTCCAAGAAGAAAGAAGCAGGGTGGGGAATCCATCCCACTTTTCCTTGGGGTGGGGACTGTCATAGCCCAGCCTCCTGGAAAGAAGAAGTGAGAACCGAGGAGCCTGGGGTTGCTAAACCCCAGGGTGGCTCTGCATACATCACCCTCATGTGCTGACCCCACTGCTTCAGATTGGGTCCTGAGAAGCGGGGTAGATGTTCCCATCCTGGCCCTTAATGAAGCTCACTGGTTTTTTTCAGAGCCACTTCAAGTCACCTACACCAAACCCCATTTGCCTGTTCAGGGAAGTTTGAAAGCTTGTGTTTCTAAGTCAAACCAAGCCTGGGACCTAGCACCTGCTAGGCAGGAAATTCCATCTATATAATCCCAGAAACAAAGAGCTGGAGAAATCTCAAGGATCACGAGGTCAGTCAGATTTCAGTCTGATGCACGGAGCCATAGATTCCCTAGCAGCACCCCGGGATCCTGGGAAGGACAGGACTCAGGTCCTCACCACCTCTTTGACTAAATCAAGTGAGCTAGAACTAAATTTCATTTCTTTTCAATTTATATAGGGTTATATAGGGTTTGAGGGAACAAAAATACCTTGAATAAGAAAATTTGAAAATACTTGGTTTTCTCCATTCTAACTCCCCCCCACAATTGAGACTCCCCTCAATGACAAGTATATAATATTCATGAACATGGTGGCTTTCATCATTGCAGTAGTGTCTTCCAAACCTAAGGTTTTTTTTATTATAACATTCTTGACACATGATGATAGAATGTCAGGATTGGAATGTCAGATTGCAGATTATCTGGTCCTACTACCTCATTATTCAGAGGAGAAAATGAAAGCACAGAGAGGGGAATGAACATTCAATTGGGCTTTCCTTGATTGCTTCTAAAGATGAGGAGCTCACTACCTAACAAAGCACTTGTTCTCAAAATGGGTTGTATATGTTTGTTAAATTAAATTTGCTTTGATCTGCACAACTAACCTTTTAGTTTCATTGCCTTTTGGCTTGGAAAAAGGAAGAACTGTTAGGAAGCGAAGAGCTCAGTGTGGTGAGGCATGGAGAGACCAGAGGACTCAGAAATGAGAATGGAGTAAGAAGCCAGGGCCTGACATCGCCCTCTCTCTGTGGGCTTCTGTTCACAGAGCCCCTGGAAGGCGTGAACATCACCAGCCCGGTGCGCCTGATCCACGGCACGGTGGGGAAGGCCGCCCTGCTCTCCGTGCAGTATAGCAGCACCAGCAGTGACAAGCCCGTGGTCAAGTGGCAGCTGAAACGGGACAAGCCAGTGACTGTGGTTCAGTCCATCGGCACAGAGGTCATTGGCACCCTGCGGCCTGACTATCGAGACCGCATCCGCCTCTTTGAAAACGGCTCCCTGCTTCTCAGTGACCTGCAACTGGCTGATGAGGGCACCTACGAGGTTGAGATCTCCATCACTGATGACACTTTCACTGGAGAGAAGACCATCAACCTCACTGTAGATGGTAAAATCTCGGGCAGGGAAGGAGTGGGGGTACCAGCAGCTGGAGTGGGTGGCAGGGTCCATCCAGTACCCTATCTAGACCCCAGGAAAACCCACACAAGAGCCACTGGGGAGCAGAGAGTGAGCCAACTGGACCTTAGAGACTGGCAGATAGACCACAGCTAACATGTATATAAGATGCTTACTATAAGCCAGAAATGACTAAGTTTTTGCTATATTGACTCATTTAATGCTTATAATAATCAAGGGATAGTTAATATCATTGGCCCTGTTTCAAGAGATGAGAAAACTGCGGCACAAGGAGGTTGAATAATTTGACCAAGTCTACTCAACTAGTAAGTGAGAGTCAATATCTGAACCTATTTGGGGCTTCCCCTGTGTCTCAGCAGTGAAGAATCCACCTGCAATGCAGGAGTCTCAGGAGACCTGAGTTCAATCCCTGGGTCACGAAGATCTCCTGGAGAAGGAAAGGGCAACCCACTCCAGTACTCTTGCCTGGAGAATCCCACGGACAGAGGAGCCTGGCAGGCTACAGTCCATGGGGTTGCAAAGAGTCAGACACAACTTAGCAACTTAGAACGCACAGACCTGAACTTAGCCCACTGAAAATATTTGCCAGGCGATCAGCTTAAGACATCTTGGAAAGGTATTTGGGAAGAAAGGAAGGGAAGGTCCAGAAGGGCTGGGGCCATGGCTTGTTCTGCATTGTACCCTGTGCTCTCAATTAGGTCCTCAAAAAATAGTGGGTAAATAAATGAATAAATGGATGGATGGATGGATAGGTGGATGGGTGGGTGGGTGGGTGGTGGTAAAGAGCTATACTGAGACCTCTGAAGACCACAGATCGAGCTGGAAGGTGGGTAGTTAAGAAGGGGAAGGGAGATGCTTTTTGGCCCCTGGCTCACAGGCTCCCCCACCCCTGGGCTCAGTGCCCATTTCAAGGCCGCAGGTGTTAGTAGCATCAACCACGGTGCTGGAGCTCAGCGAGTCCTTCACCCTGAACTGCTCACACGAGAACGGCACCAAACCCAGCTACACCTGGCTGAAGGATGGCAAGCCTCTCCTCAACGACTCTCGGATGCTCCTGTCTCCAGACCAAAAGGTGCTCACCATCACGCGCGTGCTCATGGAGGATGACGACCTGTACAGCTGTGTGGTGGAAAACCCCATCAGCCAGGGCCGCAGCCCGCCCGTCAAGATCACTGTGTACCGTAAGTCTCCCGCTGCCCTCCCTTGGGACTCACAACCCTGAGAGGCAGGTGCCCACGAGAGAATGAGGACACCCCAGACAGAGTGCCACTGGAGTGGGAGAGAGGCAGACATGGGCCACGTCTCCCTTGAGGACAGCCATCGGCGGGAGTGAGCTCCGGGGAAATTCCACCACTGGCCAACCCTGCTGCCTGGGGCTCCTGTTCTCTTCTTTCGGCCCCAGGGAGCTCTCTCCTCCCCACACCCAGTGCTCACATTGAAGTCTCTCCCACCTCTCTGCCTCCCGCTCTCCCTAGGAAGAAGCTCCCTCTACATCATCTTGTCCACAGGAGGCATCTTCCTCCTTGTGACCTTGGTGACTGTCTGTGCCTGCTGGAAACCCTCCAAAAAGTCTGGGTAACTCTCCAAGTTCCCCTCCCTGAGTATCTGAATCCTTCTACCCACCCCAGCCCCGAGCGCCATTCTTTCCTTCGTCTCTCTCTCTTTTAAGATTATTTATCTATTTGTATTTATTCTTGGCCGTGCTGGGTCTTCATTGCTGCACATGGGCTTTCCCTAGTTGCAGTGAGTGGGGGGACACTCTCTAGTTTCAGTGGGCGGGCTTCTCTTTGTGGTGGCTTTTCTTGATGCAGAGCGTGGGCTCTAGGGTGCAGGGGCTTCGGTAGTTGCAGCACGTTGAGTCAGTAGTTGTGGCACACGGGCTTAGTTGCCCCAAGGCATGTGGGATTTTCCCAAACCAGGGTTCAAAACCGTGTCCCCAGCATTGCAAGGCGGATTCTTAACCATTCACTGGACCACCACTAAGCTCCTCTTGGTCTCTTTATTTATTTAAAAAAAAAAAAACACCTTTTTTTTTTTTAAGTGGACCATTTTAAATGTCTTTATTGAACTTGTTACAATATTGCTTCTGTTATATGTTTTGGTTTTTTGGCTGTAAGGCATGTGGGATCATAGCTGTCCGACCAGGGATCGAACCTACACCCTCTGCATTGAAAGGCCTTGAAAGGCCAAGTCTTAACCACCGGACCACCAAGGAAGTCCCCATCTTCTTAGTCTCTTTAAATGCCTTTCCTCCCAGGGCCCAGAGCTCTTCCCAGGAGATCCATCTTACCATTGCAGGCATTGTGTATGGAATTACATCCTGTGCTCACAACCCCAGCTATCCCAGCATTGTTAATAACGGTTTCAGTTGCGCATCACGTTTTGTGAGCCAGGCACCGTGTTTGTGGTTAGCGCACTACCTTTCAGTGTGATTATCTTAGTGTGATTCTCTGCAGTTTACGGATACTCAGATGAGTTAAATGACTTGCCAGGGCCAGACTCAGGCTGCAAACCTAGATGGGATATACCCCATCCCACCACACCCAGACTGTCTTCCTATTACACAGCCTCATTTATGGCCATCAGATACTGCCCCACTGTGTCCCCACGCCCAGAACTTCTGCTCCCACTCAGCAGCTGTGTTCACCAGGTGCTGGGTTGATTTGCAGGAAGAAGAGGAAGCTGGAGAAGCAAAACTCCATGGAGTATATGGATCAGAGTGATGACCGCCTGAAACCAGAAGGTGAGCTCCCAGCCGCCCACTCACCCATCCCATCGTCACTCAGAGCAGTGGGCTGCTGGGAAAAGGCAGATCTGGGCAACAAGGAAGCCAGCTCTGCAGGGCCCCTTCCTCCACCAACTGCACGAAGACTGCAGAGCAGGGAGAGGAGCAGCCAAGGTAGGACCCCGGGGATGGCGGATCCTTTGGTGGAGGTTGTGGCGGGACCCCGACTGGCCGCGGGGAAGCAAGGAGTCTAGGTGCCGGCTGGCGGAAAGGGTTCTGGACCTGCGCCAGCTGCCCCCTTCTTTGCCCTGTGCAGCAGACACCCTCCCACGGAGCGGGGAGCAGGAACGGAAGAACCCCATGGCACTCTATGTCCTGAAAGACAAGGTAAGCAGCTCCGGGCTAAGTGCCCCACGAACACCCCATCAGTCCCTGCCCTGTTCTGGTGCTACCGTAGCCCCGCTATGTTGACATCCCTTTCTAGGACTCAGAATAACCCTGAGAAATATTTCTGTCATCCCCACTTTAGAGATGAGAAAAATAGGGTAAAAATCATTTTACCCTATTTTATTATTTTTGTATAATAAAATGGGTAAATGACTTGTTGAGAATCAAACAAGTAAATCGGTGGCAGTGTGTGTCTGTGTGTTAGCTGCTCAGTTGTGTTCTTGGCAACCTTATGGACTGTATAGCCTGCCAGGCTCCTTTGTCCATGAAATTCTCCAGGCAAGAATACCGGAGTGGGTTACCATTTCCTTCTGCAATTGGTGGCAGTACTAGCCTTCAAACCCAGATCTCTGGATACGGGCTTTGGGTGACTTCCCGGCTGTCCCACAGCCAGTTCTGTCCCACGCTGCCCAAGGCAAGCGGAAAGTGGAGAATAAGTGGTCAACGCACTCAGCTGATGCAGTTCAACATTTAATGAGCACCTGCTGTGTGCAGGCACCATGCTAAGTGTCCTTCAGCTCAGTTCAGTCGCTCAGTCGTGTCTGACTCCATGGACTGCAGCACGCCAGGCTTCCCCGGCCATCAGCAACTCCCGGAGCTTGCTCAAACTCATGTCCATCCAGTCGATGATGCCATCCAACCATCTCATCCTCTGGCATCCCTTTCTCCTCCTGCCTTCAGTCTTTCCCAGCATCAGGGTCTTTCCCAGTGAGTCAATTCTTTGCATCAGATGGCCAAAGTATTGGAGTTTCAGCTTCAGCATCAGTTCTTCCAATGAATACTCAGGACTGATTTCCTTTAGGATAGACTGGTTGTCTCTCCTTGCGGTCCAAGTGACTCTCAAGAGTCTTCTCCAACTCCACAGTTCAAAAGCATCAGTTCTTCAGCGCTCAGCTTTCTTTATAGTCTAACTCTCGCAACCATGCATGACTACTGGAAAAACCATAGCCTTGTGTCCTATGTTGCAAGAGAAACCAGACCTAGGTCTGCAGCCTTCCAGGAGATAAGAGCGTGAAGGGGACTGTGCCTCTTTCACCTCGGTATTCCCAGGGCCCTGGAACACCGGGCGTGCTCCCAGCCCTGGCCAGCTGTCCGCTGACCCCCTCCTGGCAACTGTCCTTGCAGGACTCCCCGGAGCCGGAGGAGAACCCCGCCCCGGAGCCTCGGTGCGCGGCGGAGCCCGGCCCGCCGGGCTACCCCGTGTCCCCGGCCGTGCCGGGCCGGTCGCCCGGGCTACCCATCCGCTCCGCCCGCCGCTACCCGCGCTCCCCAGCGCGCTCCCCCGCCACCGGCCGGACGCACTCGTCGCCGCCCCGGGCCCCCGGCTCGCCTGGCCGCTCGCGCAGCGCCTCGCGCACACTGCGGACTGCGGGCGTGCACCTGATCCGCGAGCAAGACGAGGCGGGGCCGGTGGAGATCAGCGCTTGAGCCTCCTGGCGTCCTCTGGAGGCGCCCGCACACCGAGGCCCGCGTCCAGGGGAGGGCGGGGCAGCGGGGCTGCGGCCCGCGAGGGGCGAGGGATTAGGCGAGGTCCCGCCGGGCAAGAGGATAGGGCGCGGGGACCACTGTGAGCCTGCGGAGTCCGGGGACGCGGCGGGAATGGCGGAGGGTGGACCAGATTGTGAAATCGGGGTGCGTTTGCTTCCTGATCACTGGCTGTGTTCTCACTGGGTGTGGGTTATGCCCTCTTAGGACCATATAGATTATTAAATTTACGGCCCAATCCCCGGAGAGGCTTATGGAAACTAACATCAGTAACCTAACCCCGATGACTATCCTGTGTCCTTCCTAGGGCGCCTTTATGCTTCCCACCCACCCTCTCCCCTTACTCTCCAGGAACGATCTCCTGGTTCCTGGGGAACTTTCTCGGCAAGTCCAGATTAGAGAGGCCACTTGCCTCAAAGGTACAACTGTCCTGACCTAAGGGGGAGCCCATAAAATCACTGTGAGGACAGGACCTTGGGGCACCCTTCTCAGGCATCTGGAACCTGGGAACCTACCAGTTGGCCAGGGAGGGATTCAGGGGCATTTATTTGCCACCCGCCCCCCCACAACCCGGGTCTAGCCAGAGCAAAGGAGTCAAGCCTCCCAGGCTTGGCCTCCTCCCAAAGCCCCCTTCAGCAAGCGTGCCCAGCATTCTTTTCATCTCTAGTCCCTAGAGAAGGGGCTCGTCACTCATTCCCAGACCCAGAAAGCTAAATCCAGTGAGGATCTGTCTTTTGACCCCTTCTATCTACTGTTTCTCCCTGGCTTTGCACGAAATAAGCCTTTCAAACAATCATTGTCCCCGGGAAAGGTTGTCGAGTTTCCTGTAGGTTTAAGAAGATGAAGTTCGATTCTCCCCAGAAATAGCGGAAGGAGGAAGACGCTCATTGTTCTCCCCGCCCACTACTGCATCTTAGAGGCGGGATGGAACCCTTGGTCTCAGGCCTCTCACCTGCCTTGCTCCCAGGTGTGCAGGGCCCAGGAGACAGGCCAGGGCAGGCTCCCTAATCACACAAACCTACAGAATATGGAGAGATTGGTCCACTGTCTAGCTAGGCCATGCCCATGCCGCCACCACTTGCACAGTTGGGAGGAAAGACAGTCATCTACCTTGTGAAGATAGAGGGCGATTAAAATGATGCGAAAGAAGCCCTCTGTGTGTGCTGACCTCTCTTCCCTGATACTTCTAGTGCATCTCTGGTCCCTCAGCTTCCTGAGCTCCAGCTCGGACCCTGCAGCATCCCACAGAAGAACTCCCGAGGTCTCAGTTCCCCACCATGCCACGTGGGACAAGTTTTGTCCCAGCCCAAGGGCAGCAGCATTTCTGGTTGACTCCCTGACCCTATAACCTGCAGGTTGTGGTCCTCCCAGCTCCCTGCCCCTGTGCACTTCTCCAGGCTCATCTGCGCAGGTATGCCTTTGCAGCTCTGCTTCCTCACCCCAGAACTGCTCCCCTTACTTTCCCAGGTGCCTGATCTAGGAGACAATGCCTGCGGGGGTGGGGGGTAGGGGGGAACACCCCCCCCCAAGTTGCTCAGGCAGGTGGGAGATGCGAGATGTGGTACATCTCAGACAGGTACATCCCAGTCAACCTGGAGAGGCAAGGGTAAAGATTAAGGTGAGATGAGGGCAGGCTGCTCTCTAATCCCCCAGTGCTGCATCCCTGAAGGCCCAGCTTCCCAGGCTCAAGTCAAATCTGCCTTAAATGGGGGGAGGGGGTGGAGCAAGCAAGTGGTTTTGGTTTTGTTTTGTTTTGATCGTCATCTTTGTATTACTGGCATCTAGCAGAGTGCCTAGCACATTCTGGATGCTCAATAAACTTTTGATGAAATGAAGTGATAACTTTGTTTCACTTAATCATGGAGAACAAACAAATCGCCTAAAAATACCAGTCATTTCCCTTTTCTCTTTTCTTCTCATCTTCCTTCATCATCCTTCACCCTCTCTGGAAATCCCAAATCGTTGATTCCAAAATTATCACACACTCATTCATTCATTCTGATGTTCTTTCTTTTATTCAGTAAACATGTCTTCATGGACCATGAAGTGTGTTAGACGCTGGGGAGACAGCGTGACTATGCCACGAGACAGTCTCATGGAGGAACACAGATAATAAATTAGCATAATACAGTGTGGAAGACGCAATGACAGAGGTAGATACNTTCTGATGTTCTTTCTTTTATTCAGTAAACATGTCTTCATGGACCATGAAGTGTGTTAGACGCAGGGGAGACAGCGTGACTATGCCACGAGACAGTCTCATGGAGGAACACAGATAATAAATTAGCATAATACAGTGTGGAAGACGCAATGACAGAGGTAGATACCAGGTGCTCTGGAAGCATGTAAAAGCAGCATCTAACTCAGATTAGGGGTTTTCAGCAAAGGTATCTTGGAGAGAATAAGCCTGAACTTAGTCTTAGAAAGATCGGTTAATCGGGTGGAGGAAAGAAAAGGATGAAAGGACACATATTCCAGACAAGAGCAGCATGTCAAAAATGCTTAGTAAGTAGAATCCTGACTTCTTAGCACTCATAAAATGTGGATCAACCAGGGGCAAATGTTTCATTTGGGCTTCCCTGGTGGCTCAGATGGTAAAGAATCCACTTACAATGCGGGAGACCCGGGTTCTNACATATTCCAGACAAGAGCAGCATGTCAAAAATGCTTAGTAAGTAGAATCCTGACTTCTTAGCACTCATAAAATGTGGATCAACCAGGGGCAAATGTTTCATTTGGGCTTCCCTGGTGGCTCAGATGGTAAAGAATCCACTTACAATGCGGGAGACCCGGGTTCTTTCCTTGGGTTGGGAAGATCCCCTAGAGGAGGGCACAGCAACCCATTCCAGTATTCTTGCCTGGAGAATTCCATGACCAGAGGAGCCTGGCAGGCTACAGTCCATGTGGTCACAAAGAGACACGACTGAGCAACTAAGCACAGCACAAGTGTTTATATTAGCACTGACAAAGACCAGACTTTGCCAGTGGCAAAGTGCGGGAGCTGAACCTGAGACTGCTGGATTAGGTTGGTATTGGCTTCCAGTTGGTAGCATCCCAAGCTCCCAAAATAAGCATGTAAATCCTCTCTGAAGAAAACCATCTCCTTAAATTTTCAGAGACTAAGACTAATCAAAGATGAGTTGACAAGGAAAGGACATCAAACACAGAAGGAAACAAATCACCAAGAAGGAAAGTCAGCAAATGTAAGAAGCAATATAGTTAGACCACCAAGGTCTTCGAATATTGAAATTATCATACATAAAGCATAAAATAATTATGAAGTGCTTGAAGAAATAAAAGACACTTATAAAAAAATGAACAAGCGATAAGGCACTATCAAAAGTGATCAAGTTTGAAAAGGAACAAATAGAACTTTTANTGCATACAGGTTTCTCAAGAGGCAGGTCAGGTGGTCTGGTATTCCCATCTCTTTCAGAATTTCCCACAGTTTATTGTGATTCACACAGTCAAAGCCTTTGGCATAGTCAATAAAGCAGAAATAGATGTTTTTCTGGAACTCTTTTGCTTTTTTTTTTTTGATGATCCATCGGATGTTGGCAATTTGATCTCTGGTTCCTCTGCCTTTTCTAAAACCAGCTTGAACATCTGGAAGTTCACAGTTCACATATTACTGAAACCTGGCTTGGAGAATTTTTGAGCATTACTTTACTAACGTGTGAGATGAGTGCAATTGTGCAGTAGTTTGAGCAGTCTTTGGCATTGCCTTTCTTTGGGATTGGAATGAAAACTGACCTTTTCCAGTCTTCTCAGCTGTGTTCAACTCTTTGTGACCCCATGGACTATACAGTCCATGGAATTTTCCAGGCCAGAATACTAGAGTGAGTAGCCTTTCCCTTCTCCAGGGGATCTTCCCAACCCAGGGATCAAACCCAGGTCTCCCACATTGCAGGAGGATTATTTACCAGCTGAGCCACAAGGGAAGCCCAAGAATACTGGAATGGGCAATCTCTCTCTTCTCCGACCCAGGGACTGAACTGGAGTCTCCTGCATTGCAGGCGGATTCTTGATTCCCTGAGCTATCAGGGAAGCCCAAAGTTCCTCTGAACGCATTTAAGAGTTGTTGTTACACAGAATGACCACCAGGCAGCAGCATTTCTGTACGCCCCACTCTGATTCTTGGGGCAACAAAGCTGAGTGCAAGTCCTGTGCCTGGATTGTAGATGGGTATGGAATCTGCCAGAACAGACACCCAGGGCTTGTATCTCATTATTTCTTCATCATTCTTCACTTCCCCACCCCAAACAAATCCCAAGTCCTCCAAATCAGCCCTCCCTTGGGTGCTGTCATCTGCAAGCGGGTCGAACCTAAGGCAGGAGGCTGGAGGTCAGCACTGCAGCACTGGGAGGCCTGCAGGATCCCATGACCCTTCAAATGTCTTCCAGCCCATAGTGTCCACCCTCCTTGTGTGCACTAGACTTGCTGACACTGTGCAGGAATGGCCAGGGTCTCGAGAATGTGATTTGATCCAGAGGGGACAAACACTTCAGGTCCCGTGGGGGCCCATCTGCTGGCACATCCTTCTCAATTCCCACAGACTCAGGACAATCCAGCTGTGGGCTCCAAGGCTGCCTAGGCTCAGGATTTGTGACAGTAGCCCAGGTCACCAAATGAAAAGGGGCATATAGCAGATATTTCATTTCATTTGGAAAATTAATGTTTATTTTCTATTGGTGTATAGTTGATGTCCGATGTTGAGTTTGTTGCAGGGGTCCAGCAACTTGTTTCAGGCATATTTAGGTGAATATCCAGTCTTTTGGGGAGCGTTGCAGCTATGGGGTTTCACAGAGTGCTGAGTAGGCTTCCCTGTGCTATACGCTAGGGCCTTGTGGATGCTGTAGGTTCGTACATTCAAGACTGCATAGTGCTCACTTCAGCAGCACATATACGAGATGAGTGTGCTTATGTCAGTCTTGGAAAAAGCGTGTGAAAGTGTTAGTTGCTCAGTCATGTCCCATTTTTTGCAACTCCAAGGAAGATAGCCCACGAGGCTGCTCTGTCCATGGAATTCTCCAGGCAAGAGTACTGGAGTGGGCTGCCACTTCCTCCTCCAGGGGATCTTCTCTACCCAGGGACTGAACCCAGGTCCCCTGAATTGCAGGCAGATTCTTTACTGTCTGCCCACCAGGGATGCCCATGTTAATCCCAGCATCCTGATTTAATCCTTCTTTACAGTGTGACCCCTTTTGTAAAACCAAGTGCCTTTTCAAAGTCTGAGATTCTGTGTCTGTTTTAGAAATGAGTTCCTTTGTGTCACTTTTTAGAATTAACTTAGCAGTGATCTCATATATTTGTCTTCCTCTGTCTGACTTACTTTCCCTAAAATAGTCATGGTTAGTCCCTTCTATGTTGCTGTAAATGGCATTATTTCCTACTTTTTGATGGCTGAGTAACATTCCCTTCAATATGTGTACCATACCTTTTTCATCTCTCAATGAATATTCTGCTTTTTTCCACAGTTTGGCTCTTGGAAACAATGCTGCATATGTCTTTCCGAACCACAGTCTAATCCGATGCGTGCCCAAGTGTGGCATTTCAGATCACGGATCTGCATCTTCAAGTTTTTAAGGAACCTCCATGCTCAAGTCCAGTTGGCTGTCAGCAATTTCCATTCCCAGCATCAGTGTAGGAGGATTCCCTTTTCTGCAGGCCCTCTGCAGCATTGACTGTAGGCTTTTTGATGATGGCCATTATGATGGGTGGATGTGATGCCTCTCATAGATTTCATTTTCCACTCTCGAATGTTTGATGCCAGGATCTCTGTAGGCATGATTGTCTTTAAAGAGTGTGTGTAAAATATACTTGTCCCTTTTTGAATTCTTATTCGATTACCCACTCCAAGGCTATTTCTTGCGAGCAGGAGTCATTTACATCCTGAGAGGATGAAGTTCTTCTCAGACCATTTTACAGTTGTTTTTACACAAAATGGCCACAAGGCAGCAGCATTTCTGTGTGCCCCAGTCTGGTCCTTAGGGCAACAAAGCTGAGTGCAAGTTCTGTTCCGGGATTACAAATGGACGTGGAACACAGCTGTGCACCGGCGGGAATGTGTCTGGGTTTGCGACAGGAGCCCGGATCACAGAGGGCAGAGGGGAATATAGCTGTTATTTTCACTTATTTGACAATTAACGTTTATTTTCTACTGGGATATAGTCGCTATCCAGTGTTGAGTTTGTTACAAGTGTCCAGCAACTTGATTCAGGTATTCTTAGGTGAATATCCATTCTGTATTAGGAGCTTTGCCCCTATAAGGTTTTATGCAATGTTGAATAGGGTTCCTGGTGCTATATACTAAGCACTCTTCGACACTCTAGGTTCATATACTAAAGAGTACATATGTTAATCTCAGGGTCCTCGTCGACCCCCTCCTCCTGATGTGACCTCTTTTGTAACACAAAGTGGCTTTTTAAAGTCTGAGACTCTGTTGCTTTGGAAATGAGTGCCTTTGTGTCACATTTTGGATTCCACCTATCAGTGATCCCGCATGATATTTCTCTTCCTCTCTTACTTACTTCCCCAAGTATCATCATAGCTAGGTCCCTCTGGGTTGCTGCAAATGGCATTTTTTTTTTTTGGATGGCTGAGCAACATTCCTTTGAATATATGTACCCTGTCTTCTTTTTCATCTCTCCATGGACATTCTGATTGCTTCCCTGTCTTGGTTCTTGAAAGCAGTACTGTAGTGTAGGTTGGCGTGGATGTCTTTTCCAACTATAGTTTGATCCGAATGTACGGCCAAGAGTAAGATTTCTGGATCACACAATATCCGCATCTTCAGATTTTTAGGGAACCTCCATGCTCAATTCCACATGGCTGTTGGCAATTTCCATTCCCACTCTGGCACAGGATGCCCTTCGCTGCAGGCCCTCTGCAGCACTGACTGTTCATAGACTTTTTGATGACCATCTGATGGGTAGAGGGGGATATATCTCCTTGTAGGCTTCCTTTCCCTTTCTCTAATAATGTGTGACAAGGGGATCTTTGTACCTTTCTGGTTAGTGTTGTGAGTAAATTTACCTGCTGCAATTGGCTTCTTGAAAGGCTGTCCGTTTTCTGATTCTTCCTCAATTACCCATCCCAAGGCTGTTTCTTAAGGCAAGAGTCATTTACATCCCCACTTTCACTTTTCACTTTCCTGCATTGGAGAAGGTAATGGCAATCCACTCCAGAGTTCTTGCCTGGAGAATCCCAGGGATGGGGGAGCAGCAGCAGCAGGGCCCTCTTAGTGCACAGCCCTAGTTTTAGAGTTGTTACACACAATGGCCACAAGGCGGCAGCGTTTCTATATGCCCCACTCTGCTTCTTGGTGCAGCAAAGGGAAGTGCAAGTCCTGTTCCTGCACTGTAAATGGGTGTGGAATGTGTCAGGACACACACCCAGGGCTTGTGTCTCATTACGTCATCATTCTTCACTTCCTCACCCAAGGCAAATCCCAAGCCTTCCACACGTGTTCTGCCTAGAGTGATACCACCTACGAATGGTGACTAAGATGCTGGAGGTAAGAACCCCAGCCCGAGGAGGCATGGCTATCAGGGGACTTTTCCAAGCTCTTCAGCACAGTTGCTCTCCCGGGTCTCTGTGTGCTAGGAACGTTTTAGTCATGGATAACCAGCCCTGGTCTGGAGAGGGTTTCTTCTAGAAGGGACAAACACTAGAGGACCTTAGGGGCCTCATTTCTTCGTCATTACCCTCAGCTCCCTCAGCCCCAGGAGGGTCCAGCCTTGGCAGGCAAGGCTGTTCAAACTCCAGGAATGTGTCACCATCCCGGGTCACCGAGGCCTGAGGGGGCTATGGTAGGCATTTCCTCCAGTTGTCAAATTTATGTGTATTTCGTGGTGAAGTACAGTTGATGTACCATGTTTGTTGGAGGTGCATAACATCTTGATTTAGGTATATGTAGAGGTACATATCCACTCTGATCCTGATGCTTTGGCCATTCAGGTTACTACAGTATTGCCGAGTAGAGTTCCCTGGGCTGTACAGGAGTTCCTTGCTGGTGACCTGGTTTTATATATGTCGTGTATATACGTTAAGGGCGACCTCCTGACATATTCCCTCCCCTAATGCTGTCCCTTCTGTAACACTCAGTGCGTTTCTGAAGTGAGTCTGTTCTTTGTGAGTCCCTGCATCTCAACTGCTGATTCCACCTATCAGTGATACCGTGCGGTCTGTCTCTCTCTGCCTTACTTCACTTAGTTGTCCCTGCTTAATTCCCTGTTGCTGCAGATGGCATTATTTCAACCTTATCTATCGATCACTCAGTAACATTCCCTTATATATAGGTATAGCAGCTCCTTTATCCACTCACAGATGTGGATGGACATCTAGGACGCTTCTCCATCTTGGGTATTGTGTATAATCCTGGAGTGAGCATGTTGCCTTTCTGATTTATGGTTTTCTCTGGGGATATGCCCGGTAGCGGGATTCCTGGGTCACACGGTAGTTTCGGTTTTTTAAGGAACCTCCATACTGTTCTCCACAGCAGCTGCACCAATTTAAATCCTTAGTAACAGTGCGGGGGTGTTCTCTTTTCTGCACACTTTCTCAGCATTTATCGTTTCTAGACTTCTTAATGATGACCTTGTGAAGTGACACCTCACTGCCGTTTTGATTTGTACTTCATCTGTATGCTTTGTTTGNCTGCCTTACTTCACTTAGTTGTCCCTGCTTAATTCCCTGTTGCTGCAGATGGCATTATTTCAACCTTATCTATCGATCACTCAGTAACATTCCCTTATATATAGGTATAGCAGCTCCTTTATCCACTCACAGATGTGGATGGACATCTAGGACGCTTCTCCATCTTGGGTATTGTGTATAATCCTGCAGTGAGCATGTTGCCTTTCTGATTTATGGTTTTCTCTGGGGATATGCCCGGTAGCGGGATTCCTGGGTCACACGGTAGTTTCGGTTTTTTAAGGAACCTCCATACTGTTCTCCACAGCAGCTGCACCAATTTAAATCCTTAGTAACAGTGCGGGGGTGTTCTCTTTTCTGCACACTTTCTCAGCATTTATCGTTTCTAGACTTCTTAATGATGACCTTGTGAAGTGACACCTCACTGCCGTTTTGATTTGTACTTCATCTGTATGCTTTTTTTGATTGTGTTGTTTGGCTTTTTTTCATATTGAGTTGTATGAAGTGTTTGTATGATGGGGGTTGTGACTGGGGTTGTGGGAAGCATAGCTCTAAATACATTTCAAACTTCTATTTCCAGTGACTATAAGGAACTGAAGTGAGGGTAAGAGGTTTAGGCTAGGCTAGAGGATTTTAATGAGCAAATTCCAAGACAGAAAAGGAAAAACCTAGATTAGTGTAGCATGTAAGAAATGTTTTGAAGGATATATGGATGATACCATAATTAGAGGTTTCTGTATCAGGTAAAATCTGTCACTGTCACTGTTAGAGGCAAGGCAAATGACCAGTTCTGCTCCTGTCATTGTGAAAAAACATGGATAAATTTAGTTTCAAGTTCAGCATACTTTTTTCTTAAAAAATGGAAAAATAATTTGTGGGAATTTATTTTGGTAAGCCAGGATGTATTTTGCTATGAATAGCATTAATTTAACAGCTTGCTTGGCCATTACCATCAGGAATTTAGAATTGTTTCACTAAACCTTAACTTTTAATATTAAGTCAGACATTATAAATCTTTTTCAAATCATCCTTCAAACCAGTGCTCTACAAAACAAAGATAATACAGGCCTCAGATACAATTTTTAAATTAAAAAGCAAAAACAAAAACCTAAAAAGCCAATTGAATATTTTATTTACTCCACTATACCAAAATATAATCTCACCAATATACAAAATGAGGTATTTTGCACTCTTTTTTTGTACATCTTCAAAGTCTGATGTGTGTTTTATACTGACACCTCATCTCAGTTTGGACTAGCTTCACTGTGAGGACTAAATATCCACGTGAACTTAACGGTAAGGAAGGGCACCGGCTCACCCCTTCCCATGCCTGGCACATGTGTTTACAGACAAACACCGTGAAAGACTCCCCCACTCCATCTTCCGTTGGTGCAGACAGTAAGGCGGGGGGGGGGGGAGGTGCTGCGTCTGACACAAGATAAATGGCAACTGAAAGGGGCCGCCATGCATCGCAGTGGGAAAAGAGAACCTTCTTTTTCCTTTTAGAACTTTCCAGAATGAGTCATTCTCTTTCTTACTTGCACTGTACGTGCGCATCTGCTTCTCCTGTGACACTCCATGAGGGAAGGAACCATTCCTGCCTTGTTTGCCATTATACCCCCGACCTTAGAGAATGACAGTCTACTACGTGTAACACAAGTACACTGAATTTTGCTGAATGAACACAACCTTGCATTGATGATCAGGCCGAACTCGCCTGTCAGTTCCTTCTTCAGTGTTTTCCAATAGTTAAGACATATTCCACATTTTCTCAGTGAAAGCAGTGTATAACTGTTTTCGTAATAGTTTCTAGCAGCTTAACTCAGTTATGAAAAATAGGGAAATTCCCCACTAGTCAGAATCACCTTTATCCTGTCTTCATCAGACTCTTCCTCCAACACACAACAAGAGCAGAATGGCTGAGAGAGAGAGAAAAGAGACCACCACACACGCACAGAGAAGGAAAGAATAGTCAGCACTGTTTCCTAACTCATGATCCACAGGTAGGGCTACGGTCCAAAGAGGGCCGTTTCTAAGGAGCGCTGAAAACTTCAGAAATACCTCTGACACACCATTCCAAGGCAAACAACAAAACTACTGCAGTAGCCACGATTAAAACAAACAAACAAAAAACCTACAACTGGTAAATGACTTAAATTTTAAACAAAGCCTAATGACACGGCATGCAACATTATGACTACATCAAGACCTGTAACAACCACCAACCCCCAAGCCTAAAACTCACTCTTTGTGATATACATGATATCACTGCATTGCAAAAGTCCTTTTGTTAGTCTCAGGACTGTAGAAACCATTTCATTTAGAATGTATCCACTGGAAGAATGGAAGAATGAAGGCAGTTCTTACCTTTCTATTCTGTATACAAGAAGTGGCACTTTAATAATACTGGCATTTTCCAAGTTAATTTTAGTACCCAAAACTCAACTAATCAAAATGTTCCCTGTTATGCAAAATACTGCAATACAAAACATTTCTTAATTTAAACTTTCGTCATCTACTGTGTATAAATCTTTAACAAACCAAATCATATTTAAAACACACAAAAGAAAATCACTTCTCCCTTTTCTTTTTAGGTGCTCGTTCCACGAGTGGTGTACACTCAGCCTCCTCACTCTTTCCTTTCTTTCTTTTCTTTGTATGGTCACTTTGATAACCACTGGAGTCGCTGCCTTGGTACACAGGCTCTTGGTCCTGGCCTTCCTGGTGCTTTTTCTTCTTCTTCTTCTTCTTCTTCGGCTCCTCCTCCCAGAGGCCGTTCACCCTGTTGCTAACGTGCAGGTCTGCCTCGCCCTTCAGGGTGGCATCTGCAAGTCCTGACGGCTCTGTGGTGCCGCCTTCCGCTTCACGTGGCTCTAGGTCTTTCTTCTTTTTCTTTTTCTTCTTTGGAAGTTTTTCGACAGCTTCATCAGTGCCAGTTTCTGGTGCTTCTTCAGGAACTGCAGAGCACTTGGTTTGTAAACTGTAAGAATTTTAAAAATTTATAGGGCATTAAGCAAAAATAAAAGAACAAAGTAAGATCAAGAATATTCCAACATGGTAAGGTCTTCCTAAATTATGATAGTAGTACAAAATAACATGACTGACACAGATCATTGATAGTCTTAGAAATGTTAAATTTTTTGTTTCCCGAGTATTTTTCCCAGACTGTTTCAAAACAGGGTTTCTGAATTTTAATATGGTTCAGAAAATGCTGAACCCTAAACATCACCACCCAGCCTTATTAGCCAAACCAATAACATCTGATAGGGAGAAAACATACTTCTGGTACTTATCAAAATGTTGGAGTTCCCCATCTACTATTCCAATCCTTGTTCCATTGTTTTTCTTAAACTATGCTGAAGCAGTATTAGATTCCCAGGTGGCGCTAGTTGTAAAGAATCTGCCTGCCAATGCAGGAGACCGGAAGAGACATAGGTTTGACCCCTGGGTCGGGAAGCTCCCCTGGAGGAGGGTATGGCAACCCACTCCAGGATTCTTGCCTGGAGAACCCCATGGACAGAGGAGTTTCGTGGGCCACAGTCTGTGGGGTTGCAAAGAGTCGACACGACTGAGTGAGCACACACGTATTAGCAGTATTATGCTGCAAAGCTCTGAGTATTTTATATAAGTAAATAAAGATCAGTGAAGTTGGTCTCTATAGAACTGCTGTCCCTTGAATTAGCAATAGCCACATAGAACTATTTAAATTTAAGTAATTTCAATAAGGTAACGTTCAAAACCCACTTCCTCAGTGACATACTAGTCACACATTTCAGTTCCTCGAGAGTGAGGCCACTATATTGCACGCGTACAGCACACTTCTCTCATTACAGAAAGTTCTGTTGGACAGCTGCGCTAAAACTTTAACCCATATTCTCATTTCTAAGCAACTTTTTCTAGATTCTGCCTTGATAACAGAGGAAGGATGACCCCTCAACTAGGCCCTGCCATAAAATCAGGGTCAGGATCAGAGTATTTCCTAAAAGAATTCCATACAAGAAAAATACAGAAATTAAATGATCTACCTGGTATAATGACAATAATCAAATAATTTTTGTTTCAACTGTGTAAAAACAAAACACTAATAGTTATGTTAATATAGTTAAGCTTCTAGTAGTCTCAAGTTCAAGGATTAACTTTTAAAAAAAAAGATTAACAACATACTAGTTGTTAATGTTAACATTAACAACATAACAAAACTTTGAAAAACTGAATTATTACGATGTAGACCACTTAGATGCAAAGCTTTAGAATATTCAATGCACTGTCATAACACTAAAGATTCATATTTACATTGACTCTGTGGTTTGGAAGTACAAACAGTCTAATAAATTAACTTTTAAAAGAGGGACTTATGTTTCCTAAATTCAGAATTAAGTAGAAATGATTAAGTATCAAAATGGTAATAATGTGCTTAGGAACTGACCTAGTGATACTTAGTTTTCCTCGAATGCAGAATACTCCAGCAGCATCTGAGTCTAAACGAAACACTTCATATGCCATCCAACCATCTCATCCTCTGTTGTCCCCTTCTCCTCCTGCCCCCAATCTTTCCCAGCATCAGGATCTTTTCCAGTGAGTCAGGTAATGACTGAAATTTTTGTAGAACTCACGCCAAACATAAATATACACATTCAAGATGGTTAACACACAAGATACTTGTTTCCACACCTACCTAAAATGTAGTAAAACTAAAGTATACCAAAGAAAAAGAGACAATCTTGTTGACTGAAAAAAATGCACAGCATGAGAGTTGTGAGTTAAGTTTTATTTGGGGCAAAATGAGGACTATAGCATAGGAGACAGCATTTCAGATAGCCCTGAGAAACTGCTGCAGAGGCAATGGGGAAGGTGAGTGTAACATGATTTTAGTGAAGGGGGGATACCTGCAGTCAGGCATACATTTTAGCGGAGGCTTGTTGCTAGTCATGAAGAGCAGATGTCCCTGTTAATGATTTTAATGCTTTTCTAGAAGATATGAGGAGATGCAAGAATTGGGCTCATAGGAACTTCCCTAGTGGTCCAGTGGTTAAAAACCCACATTGCAAAGCAGGGGAAGCAGGTTCAATCTCCAGTCTGGGATCTAAGATCCCACATGCAGTGGAGCAACTGGAGCCACAACTACCAAATCCTGGGCACTCTAGAGCCCACGTGCCGC
Source organism: Oreotragus oreotragus (assembly GCA_006410675.1). NCBI lineage: Eukaryota > Metazoa > Chordata > Mammalia > Artiodactyla > Bovidae > Oreotragus > Oreotragus oreotragus. The sequence goes on along the minus strand of SJYX01021456.1, from coordinate 423,795 downwards.
AGCTAGAGAGCTGTCTTTCCGTGAGTTGCAAAGACCTNCTTCGGTGCGGCCCCGCCACCAGGCAGGAGTAGCGGCTATTGACAAGCGCACAAGCAGCCGCGTAGGTAGGCAATTCTAGGCAAGGCAATACGCCGGCCGGCCCTTCTGAGGCCGCCTTCGGCCGCGGAGCCACTGAGCAACCTTCAGCCATGCGGCTACCTAGGTTTCCCACGGCGCGCACCAGTTTTTTTTAAGATAAAGAATTAGGCTCATAAAACCTTCTCCTGAAAATATCTATTGGAAGACCTGTTTTGCCAAATTTTTCCCAGAACACGGAGTGCCTCATTCCTGATCTTCACCCTGAATCCTCTCAGAGGAGTGTTGGTTTATCTCTGCAGTGGCTCATGACTGCATCCTTGCAGAGGTAGATGGCAAGTGCCAATTTATAGTTGGCAATCTTAAAGGCTGTCAGAGGGAAAAAGGTCTTACACATTTAGACAACAATAAATCATTAGAAAGTGAACAATATCTTCAAAATGATGGGTAAAAATAGCTATTAACCTAGAACATTGTACCTACCACTGCAGTCTTCCAAATATGAGGGTAAAATATATTATCAGATGGACAAAAACTACAGTTTGCCATCAACACTAAAAGAACTCCTAAAGACACATCTTAGGAAGAAGGAAAATTATTCCAAAAGACAGGTTTGAGATGAAGAAAGAATAGTGACCAAAGAAATTAGTAAAAATGTTGACAAATAGTATCTTATAAAATGAAAATAATATCCATTTGTGGCTTTCAAAACCTTATAAATAATATACAGGAAAATAATAGGATGTAAATCAGGAAGAGAGTTATCAGAATTAAATTATCCCTAAGTCTTTAAATTATTTTGGGAGGAGAAGGTGGTTAAAATATTAATTTCAGATTTTATTGAGTATTTAAGGGAATATTGACAGAGTAACTTCAAAAAGAAGAAAATAAGAGAGTTGGTATAAGTTCCATACTGATAGATTAGGAAACAAACACAAACTCAATCAATTTCTTTTAAAGCCAAGAGAAGAAAAAAAAAAAAAAGCATAGAAAAATGGGAGAATAGAGAATGGAAAAAAAATAAGACGATAGAAACACAGCTAAATTATAGATTATAAATAAATTATAAATGGCCTGAATTAGTTAAAATGCAAGCTGATGGACAGCATTTTTTAATCCAGCTATAATGTTGTTTAAATGATACACATCCCGAACAAAGACTTGGAAAAGTTTAAAGTGCAGTGCTGCAAAAAGATGTGCCAGGCAGATAGTAAGCCACAGGAAGCGGGGCTAGCTAGTAATAAAAGATAAATGGACTTAGGACCAAAAGTCTCATTATAGTAGGATGTTCCCACATCATGTTTGCTGAGACAGTCCTGGCTAACTCCTGGTAAACAGATGTCTCCTTTGTTATTAGGAATAAATGGGGTACTTTGAATTTGAGTGCAAATAGTTTACTTCAGGAGACATCAGTAGAGGAGTAAAGAAATGGATCGGCAAAGAGATTAAAACCAATAAGGGATATGTTATCAAACCAGTTAATACTGTGGAGCTCAATGCTGTTGGGAGCCCTGGGAGATGGCGTTAAACAGATTTGAAGATAATCCCCACTGAGAGGCAAGGAAACTGGGGTGTCGATCCAGTGAATCCCCATCCATCATTAATTTAGGGCTTCTTTTATGACCTTAACTCCTGGTACTCCCAGCCTGACTTTCATGTATCCCAATATGCTCCCCAAACAGAATTGCAGGTATGCACACAGAATAGCTTTCAGTGTAGAGGGAAACCCTGGGGAATTATAAGTGAAGCCTCCATAGTAGTCTGTAGCTACATAATATCAAAAGATTTGTTTTCACCAAAAACAAACACTAAAATTGAATTATGTGCATCTAATTAATTAATTTCAAACCATATGAAATAAGAGACATCCCTGGTGGTCCGGTGGTTAAGATTCTGTTCTTCCAATGCAGGGGTCATGGGTTTGATCCCTGGTAAGGGAACTAGATCCCATATGCTGAATGGACAAATATATATATATATATGAAGTAAAAATTGATACTGTTACAGAGAGAAATTTACCAATCTATTTTTGCAGTGGAAGATCTCAAAGCATCTCTTCGATTAGCAATTGGTAAAACAGACTTGAAAAGATAGTAAAGATTTGCAAGATTTCAGTAGTTTAATACACAACGTTTGTTTTGAAAATATACAAAGATCTATGCCAATTAAAGAATATATAGTCTTCTGAAGAATAAACAAAATGTTCTCCAAATATTGACCATGTGCATTGACTAGAGCATAAATCTCAATAAATTTTGGAGGGTTGTTATCACATAGATAACAAAAGAATACTTCTTAATAACTCATGTGTTAAAGAAGAAATTATGATAGAAATTTTAAAACTTAAATCTGCATCAAACTTTGAAACTCCTAGAAGGGGCCTCTTTGGCAGTCCAATGACTGTGACTTCTCACNAATATATATATATATGAAGTAAAAATTGATACTGTTACAGAGAGAAATTTACCAATCTATTTTTGCAGTGGAAGATCTCAAAGCATCTCTTCGATTAGCAATTGGTAAAACAGACTTGAAAAGATAGTAAAGATTTGCAAGATTTCAGTAGTTTAATACACAACGTTTGTTTTGAAAATATACAAAGATCTATGCCAATTAAAGAATATATAGTCTTCTGAAGAATAAACAAAATGTTCTCCAAATATTGACCATGTGCATTGACTAGAGCATAAATCTCAATAAATTTTGGAGGGTTGTTATCACATAGATAACAAAAGAATACTTCTTAATAACTCATGTGTTAAAGAAGAAATCATGATAGAAATTTTAAAACTTAAATCTGCATCAAACTTTGAAACTCCTAGAAGGGGCCTCTTTGGCAGTCCAATGACTGTGACTTCTCACTTCCACTGCAAGTTTCAGTTCCTGGTCAAGGAACTAAGATCCTGCATGCTGGATGGAGTGGCCAAAAAAAAAAAAATACAACCTCTTAGAAGATAACAGAACACCGAGATGACCATGGATACAGCAATGCTTAAGATACAACACCAAAGGCACAATCCATGGAAGACATGATTATAAGCTGGGGTTCACTAAAATGAAAAACTCCTGCTTTCTGAAAGACAATGTCAACCAAACAAGAAGATAAGCCACAGACTGGAAGAAAATATTTGCAAAAGACACATCTGATGAAATATAAAAAACGAAATGCTGTTACCTAGTATATACAAAGTTAATATATACAATAATATACCCAATATATATAAAATTAAAATTCAACAATAAGAAAACAGACAACCTGATTAAAAAAAGGACAAAAGATCTGAACAGACACCTCACCAAAAAAGATATACAGATAGCTAGTAGACGTGAAAAGATGCTCCATCTCATGTGTCATCAGGGCAATGCAATTTAAAACAATTATTTTTTAAAAAAAACAACAACACTGCACAGCTATTAGAGTGGCCAAAATCCAGACCTCTGACAACACCAAATGTGATAAGGATAGAGAATAATAATTCTGATTTATTGTTGGTGGGAATACAAAATGGTACACACACTTTGAAAAAAGTATGGCAGTTTTAAACAAAAGTAAGTATATTCTTACATGTGCTTCACTCAGTTGTGTCCAACTCTTGTGACCCCATGGACTGTAGCCCTCCAGGCTCCTCTGTCCATGGGATTTCCCAAGCAAGAATACTGGAGTGGGTTGCTATTTCCTTCTCCAGGGGATCTTTCCAACACAGGTCTCTTATACACATCTAGATGTGTATAAGAGACAGATGAAAAGGTCTAAAAATAAATGTTCTTTTTTATTTTTTAGATAATTTACACAAATAAGGAAGAATACATTCAGAACAGGTTGTATAGGAAGATCCTAAATTAGTGAGAGAATAATTTTGGAAGTTTTGGGAGTAAAGGGACATATGAGTTTGCTACTTAAAAGTTATGAAAATCCTATGGTATATAAGACTCCATAAAAAGTTTCTGAAAGTCAATACTGAAAGTGATTTGGATTTTAACCTATGAATCAATTTGCCTGTAACAGCTTTTACTTTGAGTAAAAAATATCTGATAGTTTCTGACTTTTCATTTAATTATTTAAGTTTAAAAAGCAGGTATTTACCTTGTGAAAAGATTTGATAAAATTTTGGTGAAAGATTTGAATGGAATATTCTTCCTCTACCTCCATCATCATGACCAAATTATTTTTTCATTGAAATATTAAACTTAATTATTTACTAGTATTTAAGTTAGCCTGGGGGTCACACAGAGTCGGACACGACTGAAGTGACTTAGCAGCAGTAGCAGCAGCAAGTTAGCCTCTAGAAAATGAAAGTATTGAATAGAACTTCATTGAACTTTAAAAATAAGTATATTTAATATTTCTAATATTTGAAACTCTGTGCTATGAGTAGTATATTTTACATTTTATAGTTGTGATAACAGCCTAAACTGATAGAAAAGCATAGTAGTGATGACATGGTATTTTCAGTGTGACTATATTGAGATTCTGTTTTCTGATAATGCTAACTGAATATTTTTGCTTATCATATTTCTCTTGCTATGATAAAGAGAAAGCAAATGTTTTTAATATATATAATAGTATATAAGTTGAATCTAAATTAAATTAGTTCCTTGTTGCTAGAGTAGTTATTCAGTGTTTTATTTTGAATCATATGATTAGTAAAAATATAGCCATTTGTAACTTACAGATATTATATTCAGAGAATTTATTAGATTTTAACACTTTAAAGACATTATTCAAGAAAATAAAAAATGTAAGTAAAATTGACCAAAATAATACCTAGGAAGAAATTTAAATGATGGTCATCATAAGAAAAGGAAGAAAGTGAGCATATTGGAAAAATAAACTTTTCTTTACAGTTGTTTTTTTACTTGCATAACTTGATTCTTTATTCTCCTTATTTGGTTGTGTGAAAGGAAGTTTCTCATATATTGCATTACACGTTAGTGGATTAATTATTACGGGACTGTATAACTTGAAAATTGATTAACTGCTTTTTAATATTATTCTCTAAATTGCTCTTGCAATTCCCACTTCAAATGTAGGGTTTGATGGGAAGTGATGGCTCACCAGGTCAGCCTGGAGCCCCAGGATCTAAGGTAAAGAAAATGAAATTAACAAGACTGAGGACTCTGTGCAAAATGACCATTGATGTCCTTCAGTCAGAGTTTTCACTACACTGATATTATTTTGAATGTGGTGTGAATCTATAAACAAGCACTTGGAATGAAGTTTTAGGTGAAACCAAGCATGTAAAGCAACGTAGTGTGAAGCAGCTGTAGTTTAAGCTGGGAGGAGTCCAGGATCCTTGTGACAGCCTTCTAGCCTCACTGCTAGCTCTGGTGCACTGAGAAACACCCAGAATTTTAAGGAATCAGTGCTCAAGCCACTATCTAGAGCCTCTCTAGTGATGAGGGAGGTAACTTTTCCAACTTTCAAGGCCTTCTTTGGTATTTTATTTTGTGGAATATATGTGCAATTTTTATTTTTTAAGATGCCTTATAATGAGTTTTATTAGGCGTTTCCTCTCTCAGGACTGGGCATAAGTTGACATATTCTCTTAACCTCCACATTTTAAAAAAGTAAGGCAAGCTTGACAAATATATTGAGATTTCAGGTGATGCTGTTTTTAAGTTAGAACTGAAATTCTTTGAGTTTCGTGGTTCAACTATTTTCTAGGTGTACAGAGTCAGGTGCAAAGAGAATTTCTTTTTTTCTTGGCTTATTAGAGGATCAGATTGGATAGATTCTGGCTTCACTTAAGAAACTATTCTTGACTATTTAATGAGTAGATTATTGAATCACTTTCTGAAAGAAAGTGATGGAATCTGCTCTTTTGAAAGCATTCATCCTTGAACTAGACCAGAGAAATAGATCCTGGCGTACAACATGAGTAGATGGCTAATCTATTGTACTTTAAATTTCTAAAGTCCCTAGAGAAAGAGATGGGATAAAATGTCATGGGAGCCCAGTGAGTCAGGGAAAGTAGCTGCCCTGTTACTAGGGGTGAACCCTGAGGGTCCTTGGAGCATTGTGGACCCCAGCAGTAGTAAGTGTACACCTGCCAAATGGGCCTTCTCCATCATCTCTCAAGGTCATTTTGTAAAAAAAAGTAGAGTATTTATATGCTCCTTAAATAACTGGGGTACCATGGACTCTCCCGTGATTCTGGATGTTCTAATTCTTAAGAATTGCAGCCTGAGATTTTATCAGCTTTTTAACATTAGCCACTTCCCATCGCTGGCTCACACTGAGCTGGAAGTCAGTTAAATCTTTTGGACTTTCCATACAAGATTTTAGCAATGTATCTGTGGCATCCACCCCTTGGGCAGGTCTGCTGATATGGCTGGTGAGTCAAGTGATTCTAACATCCCAGTTTATTTTTACATAAATTACTATGAAGTTTGATTTCCCCCATCTTGTACAATTTTTAAAATAGATTCAAGATGTTAAAACAGATTTTTAGCATCTATTTTTGAACCTGTTTTGTTTCAAATAGACTCAAGATGTTAAAATTATACCTCTAAAAGGTAATCTTTTCAGTGAAATGTTTGATTTCACTTTCTTTCATGCAGTGTATTAGCTCAGGTCTTAGAATGTTTTTCTGCCAAGGACCAGGCTAGACATGTTTTGGTCCTTGAGGGCCATACAGCTTCTGATGCAGTCACTCAGCCCTGCTCTTAGAATGTAGAAGCAGCTGCTGTGTGGGTGTACCCATGTTCCTTTATTTATAAAAATAAACTTTACAACTTTATTTATAAAAACAGGCGTTGGGCTAACTTAGCCCACAGGTTGTAGCTTACCTGCCTCTGTATCAGGAGTCCTCAACCCCTGGGCCTGGGTACTGGCCTGTTAGGAACTGGGCCACATAGCAGGAAGTGAAGGGTGGGGGAGCAGTGAAGCTTCATCTGCTGCTCCCCATCACCTGTGTTACCACCTGGACCATCCCCTGCCCAGTCTGTGGAAAAGTTTTCTTCCCCGAAACCAGTCCCTGATGCCAAGAACTTTGGGGACTGCTGCTCTCTATTACCGTATCCCTCTGGTTGTGTCAACTAATGTATTTGGGAACAGTGCCTACAGTATCAACTGATATAAGGTCAACAGTAGGACAATGAAGCTGTTGCAAGCAAGGCAGCTACGTTGCTAAGAGTCTGTGTAGATCTTTAGAGAACTTCCAATTTCCACTACAATACTCATTTTTAGAATAGGTGTTGAATATGAAGAGGTTAAACAAAGATACTCATATTCAATCCTAGTTTCAACACTGTACTGGTAAAACAAGAAAAAGAAACCAAAATGCATAAAGATGAGAAATTTAAAAACCAAAAATTAATTTAGATTACAAAATTTTCTATATAGAAATTTGAAAGGAATCTACAAACTACTAGACATAATGTCACAATGTCTCATTTCTTTATTGCTCTGTAGCAAGCCACTCAAACACTGAATGACCTAAAAGAATAACCATTTTGTTCTATCACAATTCTTTGTGTCAGCGGGTAGGGCTGGACCCAGCTAGGCAATTCAGTTGCAGGTGCCGCATGAGGTCATTTATGTGACTGTATCCTCTGGCATCTTAAACTGCAGCTGGAGCCTAAGGGGGCCTCACTCACAAGTCTAGTGATTGATACTTACATTTGGCTAGCAGGTTTAGGCATCAGCTAGAATAGCTCATTTTTACTCTATGGGGATAAATTGAGCTTCTTCATATAATAGTCTCAGGGCAATGTTTCAAGAACATAAGCTGCAAGACCTTTTGAGGCTTAGAGCTGGAAGTTCCACTATATTCCAGTTCCATATATGACTATATTCTGTTGGTCAAAGTGACTCACAAGGTCAGCCTAACTCCAAGGTGTTTGGGAAAAGATTCCGCTTCCTTATGGGAGGGACAACTAGTATTGCAAAGGGACAAGCATACAGGTTGGTAGAGATTCTTGCATCTATCTTTGCTAATAATCTCAACAGGAGGTCTAACAATTTGGCTAACAATACTTTGAACAAAATATGTGCAATACCTATATAGAGCAAATTATGAAGCTTTATTAAACATTAAAGAAAATCCAAATAGGGACTTTCCTGATGATCCAGTGGTTAAGAATCTGCCCACAATGCAGGGGATGCGGGTTCAATCCCTGGTCAGGGAACCAAGATCCCACAAGCAATGGAGCCACTAAGCCAGCGCCACAGCTAGAGGGTCTGAGGGCCACAACTAGAAAGTGTGAGTGCCACAACAGAAAATCCATGTGTCACAACTAAGACCTGATGCAGCAAAATAAATAAATAAATTTTTTTAAAAATAATCTTAAAAAATAAAGAAGAACCAAATAAATTAACAGGTATACAAGTTCATGAATAGGAAGACGCAATGTTATAAAATGTCAGTTTTTCCTATGCATTCAATTTCAATTCCACAAAGTTTTCAAGGACTTGATAAGCTAAAGGTGCAAGGATAAGCAAGACAGCTTTGAAAAGTAACTGGGGAGGATTCATTCTGCTGCTGCTGCTGCTGCTAAGTCACTTCAGTTGTGTCCAACTCTGCGACCCCATAGACAGCAGCCCACCAGTTTCCTCTGTCCCTAGGATTCTCCAGGCAAGAATACTGGAGTGGGTTGCCATTTCCTTCTCCAATGCATGAAAGTGAAAAGTGAAAGTGAAGTCTACCAGATAGCAAAACACTATACACCTCTAGCATGGGATTCGTGCAGAATTAGACAAATAGACCAATGAAACAAGCTATACATGTATATATGGGTATTTGATGTGTGATCAAGGAATAATTGCGGGTCACTGGGGACTTGTCATGCTGGGATAACTGGTTACCACCTGGAAAACAAAAAAGTATATTCCTACCTCAAGCCCTGAAAAATAATCAATTCATGATAGATCAAAGACTTAAAAGTAAAACTTGAATAGGTTTAGAAGAGCCAATGGGAGAATATTTCCTTATTTTAGTATAGAGAAAAATTTCTTCAAAAACAGAAAAAAATGCACTAAACATAAATATTAATAAATATATCTACGAAAAATTAAGAACATCTATTACAGCATAAAGAAAGAGAAGATATGAGGTCCAACTTGTTCTTGCAATATCTCTAATTCACAGAGAATTATTTTCCAGGCTATATAAAACTCTTGAAAGTTATTGAGAAAAAGACAAATAAGCAACAGAAAAATGAGCAATAGATAGAAATAAATACTTTTCAGGTAAAAAACACAAATGGTGGATAACACTTGAAAAGATGCTTATCTTCATTGTTTAATCAGGAAAATGCACATTAAGAAAACAATAAAATATTATTTTGCATCCTAGATTGTCAAAAACTAAGAAATCCACCAACTATTATGAAGATGTGACTTTAAGGACATTGGGGCAATCAACTAATTTGGAAAACAGTTCGTCTTTAGCATCTGAAATTGAAATTTGTATGCCCTAAGACAGACCCAGAAATTCAACAACTAGGTTTAGGTATTCTGTAAAGAAAATCTTAATTATACTGGGAGACATACAAAATAAAGATTCAGAGCAGTAATGTTTATAATAGAAGAGGAAGAAAAAGAACCATTTGATATACTACATAGTAAGGAAATTATTAAAGACATTCTGCTGCAAAGAATCATTGAATTGTCCCAGATCCCCAAAAGCAACCAATTTAGACCAAAGCTCTGCTTCCTACTACCCAGTCAAAACCCAAATCTTATAATAGGTTCTGACACCTTCTTACTAGAGTTTCCCAGGTGGCCCAGTGGTAAAGAATCTGCCTGCCAAGCCGGAGTCACAGGTTCGATCTCTGGGTTGGGCAGGTACCCTGAAGAAAGAACTGGCAACCCACTCCAGTGTTCTTGCCTGGGAAATCCCACAGACAGAGGAGCCTGGTGGGCTACAGTCCATGGGGTCAGAGAATCAGACTTGACTTAGCACAAATGCACCTTCTTACTGAGGCACCCCATGATATGCGTGCCCTTAGCTGCAAAGAGTAAGAATCCCAACATGTTAACAACAAGTGTGTTCCTGGTGGTCGGGTGCGGAGTTAGGCATTGACAAGCTGAACACTAAGTACAATAACTGGTCTGGTCTTTTTTTCTTCTTGGACACATGAGCAGACAAATAGTGACATTAACAGCCTTTGAAATCTCCACTTGGTCCAATCTCCAATGTCTGATCTAGATGTGACTCACAGACACTGGTGCTAAGAAAGTCAAGAAACTGGAGCTGTGAGTATTAGACGTGATTTCCACACGGACATCGAAATTGCCCAGGAATGAGGGGACAGAAGCTCAGCCAGTGAAATGATGTCTGGGCAACTTCCCCTTCAGCTAAGAGGAGATCATTCCTGTCTTCTCTTTTGTCTCAACTTCCCTCCGACCTTTGGCATCTTGGAACAGAGGTGGATTTGGAAATTGGGGCCAAACTCACACAAAGAGGGAAACAAACCAAAAACAATAAGACAGAAAGGGTAGGATCTCACGGCCAAAGAGAGTGTCCTGGGTGGTGGGGGCTATGGTTCTAGCGGTCATCGAGGGGCTATACCCTTTCTAGAACACTCAAGGGCTGATTTGCACGCATACCTAGTGTTTTCAAAGCACCACTGTCCTCAAACCTCATACAGAAAATTTACAGATGAAGAAAGTGGGGCTCAGAGATGACTTTTTCAAGGTCCCTCTGCCAGTAAGAGGTGGAACCAGGACTGCAACATCTAATCCCACCTGAATTAGTACCATTTACCCCACCAGCTTGGTCAGCAGGAGCCCTGGTTTCATTTCCAGACAACAGAAGAAGCCAGAGAAGCCGGGAGCCGGAGGTAGGAAGAAATGTCCTCTGGAGGGTCCTTATAAAGAGCACCTTACAATCTCTCTCTTCTCTCTTCCCTCTTACAAGCAATCAAAGAGTTACAAAAACACAAAACTCTAAGACCAGACGGTAAGGAAGATACTGTTTAAAGTGGTCAATGGTCAGAACATCACCAGGGTCCCAAAGCAGAGCCTCCTCGAAATAGCTGGAGGCAGCTCTCATCCACCAACGTCATTCCCATGACTCACACTGTCAGCTCTTCCTTAGTGTGTGGGAATGAGACAATCAGGATGCCGGGGGGATGGGGGGCAGGTTGCTGGAAATGAGCATCACGGCCTCTAAGAGCCATCCAGACACGCCTTGCTATTGGGAATTCCCCGTGGCCTTCACTCCACAGATCTCTGAGAGCTCTGGATGCTTGAACTGAGAGAGGAGAAAGCCTTAATATCCAAAGGAACAGCTCAGAGTGAAGGGACCTTCAATCCCCATCAGTTCTTAGCACTTGGGTCTGCAGAGTCTGGGAATGGAAAGAGGCTGTGTTGACAGCATCTCTAGGGAGGGGTCATGTGACTGTGGGGCAGGGAGTCCTCTCCCAGCTGCAGAGCCTCCAGGCACTTCTCCCCGAGTCACCTGCTCATTCCTACCCACCTGAGGACCACCTAGTCATGAATCTGAATTCCTTTGAGCTTGTCCTTTTCCCCAAGAGAAACACAAATCATTAGGAGAGAACTTGGTTAGTCTCCCCAAGTCCAATGTATAAGCCAAAGAGACCAGAGAGGACTGCTAATGGCAGCGTTCCTGCAGGGCAGGCAGTCACGGAGTCAAACAGGCTTAGGGGGCTCTGGACCTGGGAAATCCCAAATTGGCTTGATGTGCAGTAAATCTCCAATGGCACCCCACTCCAGTACTCTTGCCTGGAAAATCCCATGGACAGAGGAGCCTGGTGGGCTGCAGTCCAGGGGGTCACTAAGAGTCGGACACGACTGAGCAACTTCACTTTCACTTTTCACTTTCCTGCATTGGAGAAGAAAATGGCAGCCCACTCCAGTGTTCTTGCCTGGAGAGACCGAGGGACAAGGGAGCCTGGTGGGCTGCCGTCTATGGTGTCGCACAGAGTCGGACACGACTGAAGCGACTTAGCAGCAGCAGCAGCAGCAGCAGCAGTAAATCCATCCTACCTTGTCGTTTTGCTGAAGTTTTCACTTTCGTCTCAGGTTCAAAGGTTATGTTAACAAAATAAACCACTTGTTATACACAAATAAACAATACCAATATTTATTAGAGAATTACCTAGCTTATTTTCAGTATAGTAACATTAAAAGAAAGGTGAAATAGAAACAGCAGAGGATACTTCACCAAATTGGGTTTTGATCAACTTCCAGACTCAAATAGTGCTGGGAAGTCCCATGTCATAGCACATCTGGAGTCCCACTTGGGAAAAGGTCCCAGGCAGCTCATCTGCTCAGTGTGTGAGAAGTCTCACACACTTCAAAGATAGCTTTTTGAAGTTCCCATTTATAATTCCAGGATGCAAACTGATATCATCATCAATCTGAGCAAACTGCATCTCTGGCTTCTTGTTAATGCTATTTGTTTGTCTTGTAAAACTTGGAATGTTGTTAAGCCTGGGACTTGGTTGACCACCCCCACTCCAAGGACTCAAAAATGTCAAGATTTGTCCNTGGAGCTGTGAGTATTAGACGTGATTTCCACACGGACACCGAAATTGCCCAGGAATGAGGGGACAGAAGCTCAGCCAGTGAAATGATGTCTGGGCAACTTCCCCTTCAGCTAAGAGGAGATCATTCCTGTCTTCTCTTTTGTCTCAACTTCCCTCCGACCTTTGGCATCTTGGAACAGAGGTGGATTTGGAAATTGGGGCCAAACTCACACAAAGAGGGAAACAAACCAAAAACAATAAGACAGAAAGGGTAGGATCTCACGGCCAAAGAGAGTGTCCTGGGTGGTGGGGGCTATGGTTCTAGCGGTCAGCGAGGGGCTATACCCTTTCTAGAACACTCAAGGGCTGATTTGCACGCATACCTAGTGTTTTCAAAGCACCACTGTCCTCAAACCTCATACAGAAAATTTACAGATGAAGAAAGTGGGGCTCAGAGATGACTTTTTCAAGGTCCCTCTGCCAGTAAGAGGTGGAACCAGGACTGCAACATCTAATCCCACCTGAATTAGTACCATTTACCCCACCAGCTTGGTCAGCAGGAGCCCTGGTTTCATTTCCAGACAACAGAAGAAGCCAGAGAAGCCGGGAGCCGGAGGTAGGAAGAAATGTCCTCTGGAGGGTCCTTATAAAGAGCACCTTACAATCTCTCTCTTCTCTCTTCCCTCTTACAAGCAATCAAAGAGTTACAAAAACACAAAACTCTAAGACCAGACGGTAAGGAAGATACTGTTTAAAGTGGTCAATGGTCAGAACATCACCAGGGTCCCAAAGCAGAGCCTCCTCGAAATAGCTGGAGGCAGCTCTCATCCACCAACGTCATTCCCATGACTCACACTGTCAGCTCTTCCTTAGTGTGTGGGAATGAGACAATCAGGATGCCGGGGGGATGGGGGGCAGGTTGCTGGAAATGAGCATCACGGCCTCTAAGAGCCATCCAGACACGCCTTGCTATTGGGAATTCCCCGTGGCCTTCACTCCACAGATCTCTGAGAGCTCTGGATGCTTGAACTGAGAGAGGAGAAAGCCTTAATATCCAAAGGAACAGCTCAGAGTGAAGGGACCTTCAATCCCCATCAGTTCTTAGCACTTGGGTCTGCAGAGTCTGGGAATGGAAAGAGGCTGTGTTGACAGCATCTCTAGGGAGGGGTCATGTGACTGTGGGGCAGGGAGTCCTCTCCCAGCTGCAGAGCCTCCAGGCACTTCTCCCCGAGTCACCTGCTCATTCCTACCCACCTGAGGACCACCTAGTCATGAATCTGAATTCCTTTGAGCTTGTCCTTTTCCCCAAGAGAAACACAAATCATTAGGAGAGAACTTGGTTAGTCTCCCCAAGTCCAATGTATAAGCCAAAGAGACCAGAGAGGACTGCTAATGGCAGCGTTCCTGCAGGGCAGGCAGTCACGGAGTCAGACAGGCTTAGGGGGCTCTGGACCTGGGAAATCCCAAATTGGCTTGATGTGCAGTAAATCTCCAATGGCACCCCACTCCAGTACTCTTGCCTGGAAAATCCCATGGACAGAGGAGCCTGGTGGGCTGCAGTCCAGGGGGTCACTAAGAGTCGGACACGACTGAGCAACTTCACTTTCACTTTTCACTTTCCTGCATTGGAGAAGAAAATGGCAGCCCACTCCAGTGTTCTTGCCTGGAGAGACCGAGGGACAAGGGAGCCTGGTGGGCTGCCGTCTATGGTGTCGCACAGAGTCGGACACGACTGAAGCGACTTAGCAGCAGCAGCAGCAGCAGCAGCAGTAAATCCATCCTACCTTGTCGTTTTGCTGAAGTTTTCACTTTCGTCTCAGGTTCAAAGGTTATGTTAACAAAATAAACCACTTGTTATACACAAATAAACAATACCAATATTTATTAGAGAATTACCTAGCTTATTTTCAGTATAGTAACATTAAAAGAAAGGTGAAATAGAAACAGCAGAGGATACTTCACCAAATTGGGTTTTGATCAACTTCCAGACTCAAATAGTGCTGGGAAGTCCCATGTCATAGCACATCTGGAGTCCCACTTGGGAAAAGGTCCCAGGCAGCTCATCTGCTCAGTGTGTGAGAAGTCTCACACACTTCAAAGATAGCTTTTTGAAGTTCCCATTTATAATTCCAGGATGCAAACTGATATCATCATCAATCTGAGCAAACTGCATCTCTGGCTTCTTGTTAATGCTATTTGTTTGTCTTGTAAAACTTGGAATGTTGTTAAGCCTGGGACTTGGTTGACCACCCCCACTCCAAGGACTCAAAAATGTCAAGATTTGTCCCCTATCTTATCTATGGTGCCACAAGCCTTGCACTCGCATCAGGCAGTCAGGGCACTCCCAGTCAGGGCAGTGTTCAGGCAGGTTAGAGGCAAGGTGAAAGGCCTGCTCTCCTTTGTCTCTGAAGCCTAGACGAAACTATTTAATTTCCCTAATACTTGCTCATCCTTGGCTGACTTCAGTCTCCATCTGAATACCCGCTTCATCATGCTGGCCCCACAGATCCTTGACCCCATAAATTCTACTCTGCTCTGCCTGGCATGCATATACCCTGCATGCCGCATGGAATTCATCACTTCCCTTTGCTCTTCCACTTCTGAAATACCAAACTCTATTCTCTGACACCAATTCTTATTCTTCCAGCTCTGACATTCTGTTCCTTTCACTCTGTCTATTCTTTTACCCCTTGGAAATGCCCAGTTTGTAGAGAACACAGTGTTCTCTTGCCCTGATTGTCTTAATCAGACTTGTTCTGCATTTGAGGGGAGAAGAAGGTGTGAGGGAGGCCTTCCCCTTTCAGGCTATGAAGGCTGGGGCTAGGGCTGGGACTGGGGCTGGCATGGAGGCCAGGCTGGGACAGGGGAGGAAGGGAGGCAGTCGGCTGGGTTAGGGGCCCCACAAAGGAGCTGGCCAGGAACAATGGGGAACAAAGGCTGGACATTCTTCCGCTGAGCCCCCAGAGCCTGGCCCTGGTCTTCCGGGAACAGCTCCAGGAAATATCTGAGATTCCAGATTTGGAAGGAAGAGACCTGTAAACAGGAGCTGGGCTCTGAAAGGGGAGAGCAGCAGATCTCTAGGGAGGGGGTGGGGAGAAGCAGGGTGTGCGCTGACATTGCATGCTCAGAAGCTACAGGTCTGTCTGCTATAAACACAATATTTCAGGACTAGGAAAATGATTTTTTTTTTTTTTTTTTGCCATACGCATGTGGGACCTTAGTTCCTTAACCAGGGATCAAACCCTCACCCCCTGTATTGAAAGGTGGATTCCTAACCACTGGACCACCAGGGAAGTTCCAGGGCTGGAAAAAACTCTTAAAGGTCATTTACTCTAACTATCTTTCCAGGGCCTAAAAAATATCCCAGCCAAGGATGCTCAAATAGTTTCAGTGATGAGGTGTGCATAAAAATATATATAAATCACAGTACTGGCTAAGCTTTACTGATCACTTACAAAGCATTAGGCACTGTACTAGGTTGATTTTACGCTTCATCTCTTCTCTTATTCCATCTCTCAAGGTAGGAACTATTACTGTTGTTGTTATTATTATTATTCCCTCTTTACAAATAAGGAAACTGACTTTCAAGGGTTAAGTCACTTGCCCAGAGTCTCCCAGAAGTTTATCTGTCTGTCTCTGGGCTGACTAGGAGTGAACTGTAGGCATCTCCAAGACTGTCCCAGAGTCTCTTATCTTCCTTATCTTCCCACCTCTCCCTGGGAAATGGACGTGAGACACTGCCCCCCACGCCGTTATCTTCCTTGTCGCTTTTCTCTACACTTAGCCTCAGAATGCCCGTGCCCTGAGATCTCAGCGCTGGGTTTCTAATCCACTCGAGCAGTGGGGTAAGGGTGAGGGGTGTCATCTGGAAACAAAGAAATTGGGATTGGGATTGAATGGTTCTCTAGAGGCTTGGAGTTAAAGGATCGAAACTCCTGGAGTTACAGTTACGATTACCTCTAAGAAATCCCAGACTAGGGTTTGAGGCAGAGGTTATGCGGGTCAAGGTCATAGAGCCTCTCTCCTCTGGTCTCCTCCCAATTCTCCAAGGCCCTGAAGGCCGGGCAGGAAGCATCGGTTTCCTCAAAGCTGCTTCCCTCCTGGGGCAGAGTCTCGGTCACAAACAACCACCACCAGCCCGCCCCGCCCCTCCTTCCCCCCGCCGCTGTGAGCTCAGAGCAGCAGGACCAAGTGCTGCGGACCAGCTCAGAGCCCCGAGAGCAGCCATGGGCGCTGGAGGAGCGCGCCTCCTCGGGGTCCACNGCCTACCAGGCTCCTCCGTCCATGGGATTTTCCAGGCAAGAGAACTGGAGTGGGGTGCCACTGCCTTCTCTGAGGAAATCCATAAACACTGAGATTTATTCCAGAAAGCCTTTCTTTGAATTACTGATTTCTGCATGTAGCTTTCCTAAACAGGAACTATACCATCACTAAGATAATATTAGAGGCCCAGAAAACAGAGAGCAAGGAAGGGTTAAAAATAACTGCCATATCAGACAAAAAACAAAAACAAGACTTTGTTTCCCCAAATCAGTTTCCAGCGGGGGGATACTGCTGTCCTGTTGGTGGCATTTGGGAGTTTGTGGGATAAATCATAGTTGTCACACCTGTGAAGACCAGGGATGGGAGACATCCTGCCATGTAAAAACAGCTGTACACAATGAAAACTGTCCCCGGGTCTGCAGGATTTAAATGAGCGGACAAGCCTCATTTTATATTTATAAGTAATTGATTATAGTACCTAGCTTAATGTGTATACGTATGGAGATAAAATGATCTTTGCATGGTTTCAATATCAATTAAAATTTTCAGGAATGTAACTAATATATAAATTAAAGAGTAGATTGTTTTGTGTGGCACTTTACTGAGAATTGCACATGATTTCAGAGGAGCATTTTACCACCACAGACACTGTATGTGATGTGAGCTGTCAACTCAGAACCCCTGCATCACTCCACATTTGCAACTAACACTTTCACACGGATTCAAGATATTGCTTCAGGAGGCATCTAACTACTTTATTCTTTCTGGGTAGCCATGCTTGAGTGTTATCACACTGTAATACATTTTATTGTAGTCGAGTTCTGAATGAATTTTTTCCGATTGTGTTGGTAGATCATATTGGGTTGACCAGAAGGTTCATTTGGGTTTTTTTGTAAAATGTTACAGAATTTTGTGGCCAATCCAATATTATCTTTAAGTTTAATTTCAGTAAAGTATGTTTCAAGAGAGCGAATGGAGTTCTGCAGGGTTCAGAACTGCTACCTACGGCTTGTGTGAATTTTGGGAAGCAACTCATTGCATAAAATATAGAAAAAATTATCAGAGAGACAGATACCTCAATGTTATATCTTATCCTCTTTTGCTTTTCTGAAACCATCCTACGTACGTTTCCAGGCAGAGTGGTAGCCTCACTTGAGATATTGAGAGAACAATCATTATCGAGTTTAAGGGATCAGCAGATTGCATGCACACTTAAGACTTACATATTATACATGAGAATAAAGTGCCTCTGTACTGAAGATGGCGAAGGAAATGGCAACCCACTCCAGTATTCTTGCCTGGAGAATCCCATGGACAGAGGAACCTGGCAGGCTACAGTCCATGGGGTCACAAGAGTCGGACACAACTTAGCAACTAAACCACCACCTATACTGAAAAAGTTGAGTAAACACTGACTCTTCATGGAAACTGGTAGTTCATTTGTTCTTTGAGACATTTTGAATTAATAAACTGGAACTACTGAGAGGGAACATATTTGCCATTTTCAAATAACTCAAGAGCTGTCATTAATGACCTCTCAAAGAGAGAAATTTTAATGTGATTTTTAGAAACTCCTTTCTCTAAGCAGATTTTTCAAAACTGAAATGCGATCATCTTTTAAAAAATTGTCACTGGGGAAAAAAAGGTGGACAATCTGTCAAATAGGGCTGCTGCTGAGATGACTAATTCTCAACTCTTTCCTTTCCTCATTTTTTAAACAGAGAAGCAGGATGGCTCCAAAGTCTGGAAACAAACTATATATGATAAATGGTTGATCAGTATTACAATTATTGATATGTTCAAATGTTTTGTCCCTCATTATTAATCTATGGTACCCCTTTTGCACAGAATAAACTGGAGTTTTCAGCACACCCCAAAAATAATGGGGTCAGGTGGGGAGTTCAGATTTGTTCAGAGTGCAATTGAGGCCACAGGGCCACACTATCCCAATTCTGTTACAGAAATTATCATTATCCAATCAGTTCTTCATCTTTCTGGGGGTAATGGCTCCTATTCCCCTAGCCTGTCAAGTGGAACAATTGGTTACAGATCAGAAATTTGTTTATGTTTCCAGATGTTATGACTACCTTCCATATCCTTAAATCTCCCAAATGCAAACTCTCATCAATTTTCTCTACACTTTGTAACAGTCTCTTAATTATAAACATGTTCTCCATGCTTACTGCCTCACCCTCCTTAAACCACCACCTAACTCTATCAGTGGTTTCTTAAACTACAAATCTGATTATATCCCAGAGATACCACTGTCTCAAGAGTGTGTCTAGTGTTTTCTGAATTGGAGGCTACCTAGAGGTAGCGACTGCGGGACTTCCCTTTCACTTTTCACTTTCGTGCAGTGGAGAAGGAGATGGCAACCCACTCTGGTGTTCTTGCCTGGAGAATCCCAGGGACAGTGGAGCCTGGTGGGCTGCCGTCTCTGGGGTCGCAGAGTCNGTTTTCTGAATTGGAGGCTACCTAGAGGTAGCGACTGCGGGACTTCCCTTTCACTTTTCACTTTCGTGCAGTGGAGAAGGAGATGGCAACCCACTCTGGTGTTCTTGCCTGGAGAATCCCAGGGACAGTGGAGCCTGGTGGGCTGCCGTCTCTGGGGTCGCAGAGTCGAACACGACTGAAGCGACTTAGCAGCAGAGGATGAAGTGGTAACCCAGTTTCCGGCTTAAGCAAACGGAAAAACAAGCAAAAAACCCAAAACACCTGGAAAAGGCAGGCAAGAAAGAGCAAAATACATCCTCTGAATTATCCTCCACCCCATCTCTGATCCACTCGACCCCTAACTGTCCCGCTTTTCAGCTGTACCCCATGTTTTTCTCCTGATATATAAACTTTAGTTATAAAGTGCTCACAATTATCTGGTCAGTGTATTCTATTTCACAACCAGTATCCATTTGTTTATGCCACTCTTTTTGCCCAGAATGCTACTATCTCAGAAGTACCCTCCTCCTATCAAGTTGTTCTCAAAGGTCCTAAGATCCAATTCACCACTCTTGACTATAACTTAGATTTGTCAGATTTTAACATTTCATTGGATTTATCTGGCCTACATCTCTGTTACTAGCGCTTATAGCTCCTGAAATAAGCGTCTTGTTTCTTTGGTTTTATTCCCCAATTCTCTAATATTCAAAATAGACCCACAAGGGAAAGTGTGTGCAGGTGCTTGGAGGCAGCTGTAAATTCTAAATCCTTAATCTGTGTAGGGTTCAGGATCCCTTGAGAAACTCTGCCCAAGTCATTTTCCAATATCTTACTTTAAATGCACTAGGTTTTTTTTCAACTTCAAAAGCATCAGGCTTTCCTATTCTTAAAAAAGAAACAAGGTTAATAGTATTTCTTCATCCCTGATCAGGTCCAAGAGACAAAAACCCTGGGAAAGAACCAGGGTCAAAACAAAACCAACCTTCGTGGTTTATAAATAATTAAACGAAGTATTAACGCTTCGCGTATAATTTTCTATATAGTGAGAATGTTTTTAACTACTGCATTCCAAACTTTCATCTTAAAATGAGAAAACAGAACTAGCCGGCCTCAAGACCCCTGGTCTGTTTTTGTCTTTAACTGTCTTGCTGCTTCTTTACCCCCTCCGCTGACACAATTCCTGTCACCGTAACGCTTTCTTTCCTGCCTACGAAACGGACTCGGCACAGATCTTGCCCAGGGAGGCACTAGTCTCCTGGGGTGGACTGCGACTCCAGAATGCTCCGGGGCTAAACTCGCGGTAGCTGGTACAACCTCGTTCTGTTGCCACTAAACGTGCCCCTGCTGCCCTGTCCCGTGCTCCAAAGGAGCGACAAGCAACGTTAAGATTATTAACGTTAACATTATGTCCGCTCTGAGAACAAAAACTATAGGAGACCAGTACCTCTCGGAATAGCGCAGGAGCTCTGCGTTGAGCTGTTCTCGAATACCGGTGCGTTTCTTGTTAAGATAGCGCGGCGATAGGGCGATGTGTCTTCGGTGCGGCCCCGCCACCAGGCAGGAGTAGCGGCTATTGACAAGCGCACAAGCAGCCGCGTAGGTAGGCAATTCTAGGCAAGGCAATACGCCGGCCGGCCCTTCTGAGGCCGCCTTCGGCCGCGGAGCCACTGAGCAACCTTCAGCCATGCGGCTACCTAGGTTTCCCACGGCGCGCACTAATGACGCAGTCAATAACCGCCTATCCGGACGCCGCCTTTTACGTCATCCACCAGCTACCACGCCCCTAGGAAGTTTCCTCTCCCGGGGTCAGTATTCAGTTCTTACCAGCAGGGGGCAACCGTCCCCCTACAACTTGAACCGCTGTGAAGCTAGGAACCTGTGGTTAAGGGTTGAGCATTCTAAGCCAACCATCACCTCATCTCTTCAGGGAGCACAGCCTATGTTTTAGCTAACGCCCTCAATAGATTTAAAATGTAGATTTAGTAGGGGTTCACACTTTGATCCGGAGAAGGCAATGGCACCCCACTCCAGTACTCTTGCCTGGAAAATCCCATGGATGGAGGAGCCTGGTGCACTGCAGTCCATGGGGTCGCTGAGTCGGACACGACTGAGTGACTTCACTTTTTTCACTTTCATGCATTGGAGAAGGAAATGGCAATCCACTCCAATATTCTTGCCTGGAGAATCCCAGGGACGGGGGAGCCTGGAGGGCTGCCGTCTATGGGGTCGCACAGAGTCGGACACGACTGAAGCGACTTAGCAGCAGCAGCAGCAGACTTTGATCATATCCTGTAGTGAGGTGGTTTGGTAGATTTGCAAGGTTAGACTGTGCAATTATAAATTTAAAAATATTTATGGAATGTATTTCCTGCAGAGTATCCAATCCTAAAAAACAGTCCAGATGTCTCAAATGCAACCCTTCTGAAAACGAACCCTCCGTCTCTCTCCAGATCAGTTTCTCTCCTCATTCTGTAATCACTAATTCAGGAAATAATACATACCCCTCTTTCCAAAGGGCTCTGTCCAGCTGTCATCCTTGGGGCCTCTCTGGTACTTCCAAACATCACACAAGCCCAGACACCTGTGGGACCCAAAGCTGAAACGTCCCTCTGTTCGGACATTTCTCTCAGTCCGTGCTTCCAAAACTACAGAGTTGCATGCAGAAGCTTAGTTTCATGGCCAAGAAGTGCAACCAGATCTCTGAAACACAAATATGACCATGACTTGACTTGTTTAAAGCCCCACACCGCCGCCTCGTTTTCCAGAGGACAACCCGAAGTCCTTAATCTGGCTATTAAATTACCAAGCCATTTTATGATTTGCACCCAGCATTTTCATTACCCACTCCTCGCTTTACACACTCAGCTAGCCACACCCATGTTCAGTGACCCACTTTCAACCCACCTCTGCCCCTCCCCACACCTCTCTCATCCTTTCCCCTCCTCCCCCTCTTTCTCTCCTGATCTTCAGTCTGACGCTGCTTCTTTCTGGGAATAGGGTAGCTTCTCTCATTGGGGAAATTTCAGGTTAGATTTTACATTCATTTCCTCTGCATAGTTTGTTGTTGTGTTGCTAACCACATGGACTGTAGCCCGCCAGGCTCCTCTGTCCATGGGATTTCCCAGGCAAGAATACTGGAGTGGGTTGTCATTCCCTTTTCCAGGGAATCTTCCCAACTTCCGGAACCAGGTTTCCAACTGGAGTCACCAGCATTGGCAGGAGATTTCTTTACCACTGAGCCACCAGGGAAACAGCAACACCCCACCCCACTCCACCCCCGCCCCCCTGCATAGTTTGCTACCACTGTATTTCTCTTCCCCACCTAAAGATGAGGTAGCTCTCCATCTTTGTAAATTACCACCTTCAAGCTCTTGTTTTATGTTAATTTTGTTAATTGCCTGGCCTTCTTCCTGTGCCTTCCATAGACCCCAGCTCACTAAGATTGGGACCCTGATATCAGTCTAGTCCACCACTGCAGCCCCTTTATGACTCAAAAAAGAAAAAAAAAAAAAAAAAAAAATTCTTACTTTATGGCAAGACAAGAAAAAATTAAACGTAAGAATTTTCTGTGCTGGTTTGGGCTCCCCCCTCCCCTTTAGTGTATATTGCGCATGCACAGTAACCAGGCCTCCTTAGGAGATACCCTTCCTTAAGGGGCCACGATGACTCCCTGCTCACTTTGAAAGTGCGTGTCTGGACTGTATAAACGGTCAGTGCATCATTTGATGTATAACCCTTCATCTCAAAAATGTATAGTATATAACTGTGCTTTGCCCTCAACAGGGAGACCACTCCTCATGTTGTGGGATCCAGAGTTGCAAAACACGGTGGAGTAGTTTATTACGCCAGTGAGTCCAAGGGGAATCAGTTCCCAACAAGGACCCTGATGTTTCTGATAGGCCCGGTTTTATACACCGCCACCCTGCCCACGTGACTGGTTACTTGTTAGCAACCTCTTTGTTGTATATGACTGAGTTTTACAACAAGTAGCTGCTAGGAGAACAAACAATTAAGGTTAAAGAGTGGGGAACAATGATTATACATCAAAGAGGGATGGGGGAACAATGATTATACATCAAAGGGGGATGTCTCCATGGTGAATCTAACAGGGGCAGCCTGACCTCAACTGCAATCTCCATTTGCCATCGGTAGGGAAGGAAGTCTCCAGGAGACCTGGTTTTTGCTAGCAACAGTTTCCTCACTCCAGGGCAGGGTTCAGGCCCAGTTCACATCCTGTCTGTAAGATGCATGACAGGCTTCAAGATGGAGTCTCTCCTGCTTTCCTCACACTGGCCCCAACACTCAGAGCTTTCTGAAAGGTGTCTCCCAGGACTATAAACCTCAAACTGGCCTGAAAAAATTTTCCATTTCTTCTTTAGATTGACTATTAATTTCCTGTCGACACCATGCATGAATGAATGTATAAATGCATAAACGAATGAATAAAATAACAGGTGATGAAGAGCTTACAGACTAAGTGATGAAATATGCATCTAATACATGTTTATGCCTAGATCCTAAGTGCCAAGGGAAATGTATATCAATTAGTGGTATGGATATGACACCCTCCCATGTGCCCTAGGTACTGTGAAAATGTCTAATCTCTCCATATCTGCTTTCCACTTGTAAAATCAGTATACTATAGACATTATAGAAGGTTTAAATAAGGGAAATAAAAAGCATTTTCTTTAGTACTTTTTAACTGACTCCAAATTTACCATGAGATGAGAATGGGATAAAACTGCTCCCAAAGCCCAGTGGTAAATGTGTTACGTTTGCAAATGATTACCTTGCCTTTACCTTGATTTTGTTGCAAAGCCCTGTAGCCTCCCTGTGTTAGACTCTGTAGTCCAGTATTCTCAACGTGGCAGAACCTTAAAATCCCCTGATGCCTAGGGGGCATTCCAGAGCAATTTGGTCAAAACCTCTCTTTGAAGTAAAGATGTATCTAGATTGTCTGCAGATGATAAAACATGAATAAAAACAATTTTTACAAACACAATTTACTGAAACAACAATAACAACAAGCAACCCCCCCCCCAAAAAAAACCAAAAAAACCAGTTGGACATCAGAGCAATTAAGTCAAAACAAAACTTACCTGAAATCAACTACTCTGGTAATGATTTTACACAGATGTAAAATATGAAGTAATTTTGTAACTCTTTGGATGCTTAAAGGCAATTTTCTTGTTTGACTTTGAAAACTTTTTTAGTTTTTAGTCTCTTAAATCTGCTTTGACTGTTAGCCACTATCCACATGTGTCATGATTTCAAGGGATAAAAGAGTGATTCAGCCTGCGTGTAAATGTTGACCATCATGGAGTGACTTTCCCAAATTAACCTGTTCTACCCACCACCCCAGGGAAGAGAAAAAAAAACATGTATCATGAGATCTGTCCTGTTGTTGAAGATTTTGGTTATTACACTTCAGTTCAGTTTAGTCGCTCAGTCGTGTCCGACTCTGCAACCCCACGAATAGCAGCACGCCAGGCCTCCCTGTCCATCACCAACTCCGGGAGTTCACCCAAACTCATGTGCATCGAGTCGGTGATGCCATCCAGCCATCTCATCCTCTGTCGTCCCTTTCTCTTCCTGCCCCCAATCCTTCCCAGCATCAGGGTCTTTTCCAGTGAGTCAACTCTTTGCATGAGGTGGCCTAAGTACTGGAGTTTCAGCCTCAGCATCAGTCCTTCCAGTGAACACCCAGGACTGATTTCCTTTAGATAGACTGGTTGGATCTCCTTGCAGTCCAAGGGACTCTCAAGAGTCTTCTCCAACACCACAGTTCAAAACCATCAGTTCTTCAGAGCTCAGTGGTCATGTATGGATCAAGTCATCCATTCATGACCACTGGAAAAACCATAGCCTTGACTAGACGGACCTTTGTTGGCAAAGTAATGTCTCTGCTTTTGAATATGCTATCTAGGTTGGTCATAACTTTCCTTCCAAGGAGTAAGCGTCTTTTAATTTCATGGCTGTAGTCACCATCTGCGGTGATTTTGGAGCCCCAAAAAATAAAGTCTGACACTGTTTCCACTGTTTCTCCATCTATTTCCCATGAAGTGATGGGACTGGATGCCATGAACTTCGTTTTCTGAATGTTGAGCTTTAAGCCAACTTTTTCACTCTCCTCTTTCACTTTCTTCAAGAGGCTTTTTAGCTCCTCCTCACTTTCTGCCATAAGCGTGGTGTCATCTGCATATCTGAGGTTATTGATATTTCTCCTGGCCATCTTGATTCCAGCTTGTGTTTCTTCCAGTCCAGCGTTCCTCATGATGTACTCTGCATAGAAGTGAAATAAGCAGGGTGACAATAGACAGCCTTGATGTACTCCTTTTCCTATTTGGAACCAGTCTGTTGT
Source organism: Oreotragus oreotragus (assembly GCA_006410675.1). Taxonomy (NCBI): domain Eukaryota; kingdom Metazoa; phylum Chordata; class Mammalia; order Artiodactyla; family Bovidae; genus Oreotragus; species Oreotragus oreotragus. The sequence goes on along the minus strand of SJYX01021456.1, from coordinate 398,228 downwards.
TCCATGTCCAGTTCTAACTGTTGCTTCCTGACCTGCATACAGGTTTCTCTAAAGGAAGGTTAGATGGTCTGGTATTCCCATCTCTCAGAATTTTCCACAGGTTTTAGTGATCCACACAGTCAAAGGCTTTGGCATAGTCAATAAAGCAGAAATAGATGTTTTTTCTGGAACTCTCTGGCTTTTTCCATGATCCAGCGGATGTTGGCAATTTGATCTCTGATTCCTCTGCCTTTTCTAAAACCAGCTTAAACATCTGGAAGTTCATGGTTCACATATTGTTGAAGCCTGGCTTGGAGACTTTTGAGCATTACTTTACTAGCATGTGAGATGAGTGCAATTGTGCGATAGTTTGAGCATTCTTTGGTTATTACAAGAAACCCTTTATTTTTAGATGATTTAATATAGTGCAAGGTGAAAAGCCTGGGTGCTAAAAGTCACATTTCTTTCTTTCTTTTTTAAAGGAAGTCACTTACTGCTTAGAATGTATTTCTTGAGTGAATGATTCACTTTACTAAGGAGACAGAGATGTTAATCAGTTAAGGACTCTAACTGAGGCATGACTTATTTCACAACTCATGCTTTGAATTACTAAAAATCCACATTTTTCATAGACACATGACCAATGCTGATAAAGGAAGAAATTGTGAGTCAGTAAAATGGGTTGCTTATTTTACTTATTCTCTGCCTAAAACCATCAATGTGGTAAACACTACCATTTTAACAGACTTGGGAAGATGTCAAAGGAGCACTGGTCTTTGCCAAAGTATTGGGACTGGTAGTCTGGCAGAAAATAATTCAGGCAAAATGGCCTGGCTTGCAGGAGCCAGATGCCATAGTTGGGCTGTTTTAGGTATCAGTCTTTGCTCTGTGACCTTTGAAAACTTGTCTAGCCTTTGTAAACTTCAGCTTCATAATTTGTACTGTTCAGTTTGGTTCAGTCACTCAGTCGTGTCCGACTCTTTGCGACCCCATGAATCGCAGCACACCAGGCCTCCCTGCCCATCACCAACTCCCAGAGTTCACTCAAACTCACGTCCATTGAGTCGGTGATGCCATCCAGCCATCTCCACCTCTGTCGTCCCCTTCTCCTCCTGCCCCCAATCCCTCCCAGCATCAGGGTCTTTTCCAACGAGTCAACTCTTCACATGAGGTGGCCAAAGTTTTGTACTGTAAAGATATGGAAAGTTGTGCGGATTAAAGTAGATAATGACAGTGCAGTACTAAGCACAAAAAGTGTTTATATTAAATGATTCTTTCTGGAGTCCTTGACTGACACTTCAGTTTAATATGTTTGATTCAGTTTCATTAAGATTGCAAAGTTGAACATGGGAAGAGAAGCTTATGATCTTTTTGAATGAATAGCAATGCAAAGCCCAGCACTAAAGAGGAAAATTTGGAAAAGATTATGACTAAAAACTGGAAAAAGCCTTGGCTCCACTGCTAGGAATATATATATATATAGGTGTTAGCATGATTAATTTCAGCTCCTCTTCAATATACTGCCATTGTAAGCAATCTAATTACATAAACATTTGATTCAGGGTAAAGCAATTAAATATTTAAATATATCCTCTTAAAATAAAAAATCTATTGATAAAATTCACTCTAGATATGAACTATGTATACTGAGATGACAAATTTATAATTTCACTTTGTTAAGAGGAAAAATTAAAATAGTTTCAGTACAGACTAGCTGTTTGAAATAAATGTGTTCACCTTGGTAAACAGTTTTATTTTAGTTGTTCAATAAATTGTGAAATAAATTACTTAGGGAAAATACATGTATAAAGTCAGATATAAAATTTACCTAATAATTTTTGGAAAGGAAGATACAAACCCCCCAAATCTGAACACAATATATACCAACCATGCAGACTACTTGTAATTTACAAATGTGTCAGCAGATGGCAATCATGAGCTTTAAGTTTATAAAGTTTTGCTTTAGCCCAAAGTACTGGAGAAGGCAATGGCACCCCACTCCAGTACTCTTGCCTGGAGAATCCCATGGACGGAGGAGCCTGGTGGGCTGCAGTCCATGGGGTTACAAAGAGTTGGACACAACTGAGTGACTTCTTTGACTTTTCACTTTCCTGCACTGGAGAAGGAAATGGCAACCCACTCTAGTGTTCTTGCCTGGAGAATCCCAGGGGTGGCGGAGTCTGGTGGGCTGCCATCTCTGGGGTCGCACAGGGTCGGACACGACTGAAGCGACTTAGCAGCAGCAGCAAAGTACTGTAGGAAGGGCAAAAACCAAGGCACCTATTTATTGACAGCTGGTTTTTACGTGTAGTATTTCAATAAAGGATGTAAGGTCAAGTTTTGACTCTGAAAGGCCTTCCTACTGGCTTCTTAGATTGTTGAACTAACAAGTGTACACTGTGCTTGCAGTGAAGAAAAATAAAGCACATTTCATTACTTTTTATTGAATATAATAGATTTTATATTTTGCAAGCTATAGCTATTACTGAAATACACAGAAATGCAATGACTCAAATACATCTGCTTAAAAGATAAGATCTGACTGTTTTAATGAGGTTACATTTTATTGGTGACTCTCAAAGTCAGGTCCCTGGCCCAGCAACAGCTCCATCCCCTGAGAGGTAGATGTGCAGGTTCTTAGGCCACACCCAGGCCTAAGTAAAATCACAATTCTGGGATGAAGCCCAGGTGATCAAGTACCTGCTGAAGTATGAGAACCAAAGCCTCTAAAGCAGCTTGAAATACAGGAGAGGCTCTGAATTTATGACTTTTGTTCAGGTGTAACTGATGTAAACACAGTAATAATCAACCATGTGAAGTGAAGTGAAGTGAAGTCGCGTCGCTCAGTCGTGTCCGACTCTTTGCGACCCCATGGACTGTAGCCTACTAGGCTCCTCTGTCCATGGGATTTTCCAGGCAATAGTCCTGGAGTGGATTGCCATTTCCTTCTCCAGGGGATCTTCCCGACCCAGGGATCGAACCCGGGTCTCCTGGATTGTAGACAGACGCTTTACCATCTGAGCCACCAGGGAAGTCCTAATCAACCATGTAGTTGATTATTTCTTTCTTATTATTTAGTGCTCAAACACAGTTCTTTCAAATAAAGAACATGACTCAGAAGGTTAGAAGCCATGACTTAATTTCCAAGTATTTCTTACACCAAAAGAATTGCAGTTTATGTTCCCCTTTGCGTTATACTGAAAGGGATAACATTATGGCACATTTTGCATTACAACCTAATGAAACAAATACAAACTAGGTCAAGACAGGATTATTTCCCAGGAGTACAGAACAATCTTCATGAAGGAAAATAATTTTCTACAAAACATGTATTATTCTTATTGGCATCAATACCAGTGTATGTTCTATTTTCTCTAAGGCAAAGCCAAATTTTCCTGCAATTTTGCCCCTGAGATAAGAGTCATTTTAAATTAACAAATATACCCAGGCACAATTTTTTTTTAAAAAAGAGAAGATATACAAACTTTTTTATTAATGTGATAATTTTATCCTAAACACTACTATCACTACTATGTTTCAGTTCTCTTACTATTTGAATTTTTATTAATTCAAAATTTATCAAAGAATACATAAACTACCCTTCCAGGAAAAATCAGCATTTACTCAACTACTTCAGTACACAGACAACTTTTTTCTCATCTGTAATATATGAACACAGTTTTAATAAATAGACTATTTGTAAATCATATTAGGTGCTTATGAGGGTAATAACAAGAGCAAAAATCATAAGGTTTCATTGTATTTTCACTCTCTAGAAAATGTAATTATTTGTGTCTGACTTTTGTGGTAACAGATATAATAGTGTTGAAACATCGTGATCTTTATGCTTAATCTCCTGGCCATGGTTCAGATATTCTGACTATTATCTAGGGGTGTGTGTGTTAGAATTTCCTCTCTATATACATATGTTTAATTTGTATGTGTATATTTGTTTAAATGTGAACTTTAAAATATGGACTTGGGTAAAATGATAAAATCATATAAATCTTTTAGCTTCACCTACCTGAGGTTGCAAGTATCTAGCTAGATATCTATCAGTCGTTACCAGGAAGGCTAGATGAAACATTCTAGTCGAAAAGCATTGGCTTAATTAATTCGGGGCATGCATTTGTGCATGTGGGTGTACATGTGTAGCTGTGTGTCCTGGTGACCACTGGGAAGAGGTTAAGAAGGTATCAGAAAGGCTGGGTTACCTCCTGAGGATTTGGTGCCTTCTTTATATAACTTACTATCCTTTGATGAAAAGGAGAGTCAGTATTTCTGTTAAGGCTCTATTTCCTTCTTAATTAGATGTTACTGTGACAGTTTCAACACCCCTCTTTCAAGGCTTTCAAATCTGAGGAATCTGGCCAATAAAATTAATCATGGTGATTGCAAGGGTGTCCATGGAAATTATCTATTTCCATCTGTCTTGTGGCTCAGAGGTTAAAGCGTCTGCCTCCAATGCGGGAGACCCGGGTTCGATCCCTGGGTCGGGAAGATCCCCTGGAGAAGGAAATGGCAATCCACTCCAGTATTCTTGCTTGGAGAATCCTGTGGACAGAGAAGCCTAGTAGGTTACAGTCCATGGGGTCGCAAAGACTCGGACACGACTGAGCGACTTCACCTTCACCTTCACCTTNCCAGTCCTAGATGGGAGACTTGGGAGGTGGGGCTCTGAAGAGTTCAGCACAAGGCAGAGCCCAAGGGTAAGTGATACAGAGCAGGTTGGCAGTGCCAAGGTGGGGCCTGGATGGAAGGGCTGGGGCCTGCTGCGTGCCAACTGTCTGTCCTCCTCACAGTCCTCCAGGAGGATTTCCAGGTCCAGCCTCGGGACACAGTGGCTGCAGTGGGCGAGCAGGTGCTTCTGCAGTGTGAGCCGCCCTGGGGCCACCCAGAGCCCACCGTCTCATGGTGGAAGGATGAGAAACCCCTGGCCCTGCAGCCAGGGCGGCACTCAGTGAGTGTAGCCCCTTCCCAATCTCATCCTGTCCGGGCCACAGCTGTGCACACCCAGGAGCCTGACCCGCCCCCCGCCCAGCCCCACGTCTCCTGCAGTATTTGAGGAAGGGGCGGCTGTGAGGCCTTAGGCCTTCCTTCCCACTTGGGAGACTTCACAAGACACCTGGTCCTGACAGGTGTCCCAAGGCTCCCTGCTGATGCCAAGAGCAGAGAAGAGTGACGCGGGGACCTACATGTGTGTGGCCACCAACAGTGCAGGACGACGGGAGAGCCGCATGGCCAGGGTGTCCATCCAGGGTAAGGGGGGGAGGGGCAGTCGGCGAAGGCCAGGGCCAAGGTGGGGCTCTGGTTTGGGCTGGGGTTAGGGGATGTGGGGGTTCGACCCAGGATCAGGGTCAGAGTGATGGGGACCTCATTTAGGAGCAGTTCTTCCATCCGAGGGCTTCCTTTACCCTCAGTTGGTAAAGAATCTCCCTGCAGTGCAGGAGACCCAGGCTTGATCCCTGGGTCGGGAAGATCTCCTGGAGAAGGGAATGGCAACCCACTCCANCTCATTTAGGAGCAGTTCTTCCATCCGAGGGCTTCCTTTACCCTCAGTTGGTAAAGAATCTCCCTGCAGTGCAGGAGACCCAGGCTTGATCCCTGGGTCGGGAAGATCTCCTGGAGAAGGGAATGGCAACCCACTCCAGTGTTCTTGCCTGGAGAATCCCATGGACAGAGGAGCCTGGTGGGCCACAGTCCATGGAGTTGCAAGAATCGGACACAACTGAGCTGCTAAATCATCCTCCTCCTCCATCTGAGGATAGACATTGGAGAGCTCACGACAGGGGCAATCTGGGAGTTCTGGCTCCTCTGTGGCTGAGGGATGCTCCACTCTTCAGTTTCTTCCCTCTGACCTATGAGCCCACCCCCAACCTGTGTGCTCCCAGAGCCCCGGGACTACAAGGAGCCCCTGGAGCTTCTGGCTGTGCACATTCAGCTGGAAAACGTGACCCTGCTGAACCCAGACCCCAAGAAGGGCGCCAAGCCTGGGCCAGCTGTATGGCTCAGCTGGAAGGTGAGGCCCGGGACCTAGGGCTGGAACAGTCACAGGTCCGGAAAGCGCTGCTCACAGAGCCCTGAGTCCTCCCCACCCTCCGTCTTCCCCAGGTGAGCGGCCCCGCTGCACCTGCTCAGTCCTACACGGCCCTGTTCAGGACCCATGCCACCCCTGGGGGCCAGGGAGCCCCGTGGGCAGAGGCCCTGCTGGCTGGCTGGCAGAGCGCAGAGCTTGGGGGCCTCCACTGGGGCCAAGACTACGAGTTCAAAGTGAGACCGTCCTCCGGCCGCGCTCAAGGCCCCGACAGCAACGTGCTGCTCCTGAGGCTGCCTGAACAAGGTCAGGAACAGATGCTTCCAGAACCCAGTGATATACCCCCCAGCCCCTTTCTGTGGTCAGGAGGAAGAGGAACAGTGGCTTCCACTCCTGGGCCCCCTCCTGTCCTGGCTCTGAAAGCAGGGCTGAGAGAAGCTCTTGTTCTTGTCAGTACGGCTCAGACCTTATGTCCCCAGTCCTGCTCTTTTCTCTAGAAAGAGATTCCCGAGGATTTCCTTCAGCATTCCTTACAGCTTGTCTCCCTCTCCCCCAGTGCCCAGTGCCCCTCCCCAGGAGGTGACCCTAAAACCTGGCAACGGCAGTATCCTTATGAGCTGGGTCCCACCACCTGCTGAAAACCACAACGGCATCATCCGTGGCTACCAGGTACCCCCTACAAGCTGACGCACCCCTCCGTAGTGTTGCCAAGACTTCCCTCTTCCCTGGCTCTGGGCACTAAGAAATGGCACCTGCCCAGCGGAGCACAGACTCTGCTGTTTGCCAGACACTGCCAAGCGCTTACCCACATGACCTCATTTCATCTCACAGTCCATCCTGGGTTGTTATCCCAGGTCTACAGACACGGAAAGTGAGGCTAGGGTCACAAGTGCGGGAAAACAGAACGGGGACCAAACCAGGCTGTGACTGACTCTCCGTTTCTAAGGCAGTGGTGCCAGAGTGTGATTTCTGGACCAGCAACATCAGCATTGTCTGAGAACTTGTTAGAATGCAGATCCTTTGGTCCGTCGACAGGCTTTGTGGGTCAGAATGTCAGAGATGGGTCTGGCAATCTGGATTTTAACAAACCCTCCAAGTGGCCCTAAATCACACTGATCTGTGTGAACCACTGGTCTAACACCTACTTTGGAAGATTGCTTTTGTTCCTCTTCTGTCAGTCTAGAGAGAAGTCTCACCTGCTTTGTAGGGGAGAAGGAAATAGGAAGGGTGGGTGCATGTGGGGGTGTGTCCAGGTGAACGCCAGGGCAGGGTGGCCACATACCCAGAATCTGATCTGCAGATGAAGGGGCTTAACTGCTGTGATGGTTTTTGAGGAGGGCAAGCTCACCTCTGTTTGTGTCTCAGGTCTGGAGCCTGAGCAACACCTCATTGCCCCCGGCCAACTGGACCGTGGTGGGTGAGCAGACCCAGCTGGAGATTGCCACGCACATGTCGGGTTCCTACTGCGTGCAGGTGGCTGCAGTCACTGGCGCAGGCGCTGGGCAGCCCAGCAGCCCTGTCTGCCTCCTATTAGGTGAGGACAGTGCCCTCTGGCCCCACCGAGACCCATCCAGGCCCCCTTTCCACCATTCTCTCTCCCTGCTCATGCTTCCAGCTCCTCCCCACCTTGTCTGCCCACCTTCATTGCCTCATCCTGAGCTCAAGTTCCCCTACAGAGCAGGCCATGGAGCGAGCTGCCCAGCAACCCAGTGCGCACAGCCCGTGGACCCTGGAGCAGCTGTGGGTAGCCTTGAAGCGGCCAGAGGTCATCGCCAGCGGGGTTGTCGTGCTGTGGCTGCTGCTGCTGGGCACTGCCGTGTGCGTCCACCGCCGGCGCCGAGCTGGGATGCGCCTGGGCCCAGGTGAGAGGGTGAAGAGCATTCGCAGGTGGACTGCCTGGCCTTCCCTGGGCCCCGCCAGAATGCAACAGAGCTCTGGGCCTCTAGCCAGGCGCTGGAGACTCTGGGCTGACCCTTCCTCCCGCCCTCTCCCAGGTCTGTACAGGTACACCAGTGAGGATGCCATCTTAAAACACAGGTGAGACAGGAAAGGGGCAGAGGGGAGGGAGGGGCCGAGGGGCCGAGGGGCAGTGGGGCTGGGACAGAAAAGTGGCTGAGGCATTTGTCTCCCCTGCATGCTGTGTCTGACTCCTTGTGACTCCATGGACTGTAGCCCTCCAGGCACCTCTGTCCGTAGGCTTGTCCAGGCAAGAATACTGGAGTGGGTTGCCCGGCCCTCCTCCAGGGACCTTCCTAGCCCAGGGACTGAACCCACGATTCTTACATCTCCTGCATTGGCAGGCGGGTTCTCTACCACTAACGCCACCTGGGAAGCCCCGTCTCCCCTCCCGCCAGGCAATTAGTCATCCTAATACCTGAATCTCCCCTGAACTTCAACTGAGAATTAATTTCTCTTTCATTAATGTCACTATCACACCATCTGACAGGTAAGTAACTGGCCCCACCCAGACAAGGTTACATGGCTAGTACCTACCTTCTGAACCCTAATCTGGAGCTCTTGTTACTGAGCTCTCATTCATACTTACTGCACTCTGCTGCTGGATGGAGAATAACTAGCACGGGAGGACCAGTCTGATTTCTAATTCTCTCTCTACATTCAGCATCGACCAGGCCTAGCGGTACCTTTGAGTTCAGCAATCACCTTCCCCCATTGAGGCATCTTTCTTTCACACTAATCCACCCACGGTTCCAGCAGAGGGCACTCTGTCCCTGCGTGAAGCTTCTTACTCCTTGCTCTCAATAACCCAGCCTGCCTGCAGGTACATCCATCTGCTTTGAGTGCGTTTGGCTGCCAGAGCAAGTCTCCAGTTATGAGACAAGACTCTAAGAAACAAAACATCCTTTTTTCCCCTCCTATTGGCTGAGTTTTGCACGAAACCATTTCACCTCTGCCCACCTCCTGCTCTTTATCTCATTAGAGTTCATCTGAGAGTTTTCACATTCCAGACCTGCATCTTGCAACAGGAGTGTATCAGGCGCCTATTATGGGTCAGCTCTCAGGCTCCCATTTGGCTGCCCAGTCTCTCAGCCCAGAGCAAGGTTCTGTGCTGGCTGATACTGTGTTCCTGTGTTCTGTGCTGGCTGATACTGTGTTCTTTGCTCCCTGGGTTTTCTCTTCCAGCTACTTCCTGGGCCTAGTTTGCGCCTTCCTGAACTCTCCCTGTCTCCCCTGGAACGTCATCCTTTTCCTCAAGGGAGATCCCATTCTGATCACCTTGTTCATTCATTTCTTTAGAAGAGTCCCTGTCTGCCAGGAGAACACGCAGTCTAGCCGAGACAGGCACACTAGCATAAATGCAATCCCGAGCTGGGAGTGCAGAAACATGTACGAGTACAAGGAGGGGGCTGGGTGGGGAACTTTCACATTTCCCCTGACTGCAGGTGTAAAATAGCGAGCTGGTGGGAAGCTGCTATAAAGCACAGGGAGCTCAACTCAGGGCTCTCTGGTGATCTAGAGGGGTGGGGTGGGAGTGGGGGGGAGGGAGGTCCGAGAGGGAGAAGATATATGTAAGTATATGGCTGGTTCACTTCATTGTACAGCAGTAACTAAGACAGCATTGTAAAGCAATTATATTTAAACACACACACACAAAGTTAAAACTGAAATAAAGAGGGAAGGCAAAGGGAATAGCAAGAAATAGCCTGCTCTTTATAGGGAAAGACAAGCCTTTTGGTTGGGCTAGGGCCTCTGGTATAGGATGGGTCAGAGCAAAAGATAAAGCTGAGGAGCTGGAAGCTAGGCCAACGAGAGCCCTGTTAGCCACGCTAGGCAGCTGGGCTCCATCTTCATACATGGGGAGCCAGTGAGGGTTTTAGGCAGAGAAGAGCTTCGGTCTGATCCCCGCCGGCATGGCGCTCCATCCAAAGGGAGCCAGGCTAGATACAGAGAAGACTATATTCAGGCAGCAAACTCCTGCACCTCTGGCTGAGTGATGTCTCACTTCTTCATCTCAGCTTACAGCATCAGCCTTGTAAGGAAGGTCTTACTGCTGGAGAAACCAGGGCTTAGAGAGGCTAATAGACTGAGCTGGCCTAGGGTTGCACAGCTAGGCGGCACCAGATCTGGCTCTCGATGTGTATTCTTTCTGTCTCAGCACACAGCCATCTGTCTGTGATACCTCCCAGCTGTGGGGCAACTTGGACATCCTCTGATCTCAGGATAAGAAAGGGGCGCTGCGTTTGGGACAGCAAATCAGAGATCTTAAGGAGTCTGTGGGGGCCTGAAAAGCAGTGAGAATAAAGCTGGTACCACCATCTACTTTACCCTTTCTGCTACCTGCTGAGCTCAGGTCTTGACCAATCACATTTTCCCTCCACCTGCTTCTCCACCCCGCCCCCCATTGTCCAGGATGGATCACAGCGACTCCCCCTGGCTGGCGGACACGTGGCGCTCCACCTCCGGGTCTCGAGACCTCAGCAGCAGCAGCAGCCTCAGCAGTCGGCTGGGAGTGGACCCTCGGGACCCGCTAGATGGTCACCGCTCTTGTGAGCATGCCCTCCCCCAGGGGTGGGGGTAGGGGGCCTAGCAGCTGAGTGGGGGTGCTGGAGAAAGAGGGGCATGGGTGGGCTGCATTCACCATAATTCCTCCTGTCATTTTTTACTGCAGTGATCTCCTGGGATCCCCGAAGCCCTGGGGTGCCCCTGCTTCCTGACACCAGCACTTTCTATGGCTCCCTCATCGCCGAGGAGTCTTCCAGCCCCCCAGCCCGGGCAAGCCCCCAGGCCCCAGCTGCCAGGCGGCTCACACCCCAGGTGGCCCAGCTCTCCAGTCCCTGGCCCAGTTCAGACAGCCTCTGTGGCCGCCGGGACCTCTCTTCCCCGCGCTTGTCTCTGGCCCCTGCAGAGGCCTGGAAGGCCAGAAAGAAGCAGGGTAAGGATGGGAGGATGCACGCAGCCTGAATCAGGGTGTATGGGGAACAGGAGCCTCAGTGCTAACTGTGGGCTGCCCTCTGCCCGCAGTCTGTCCTAATGGGCACCTATTACTGTGCACCCAGACAGGAGTATGCTGGCCTCAGTTTTTCTTTCTTTCTTTCTTTGGGTCTTTGTTGAGCCACACAGGATCTTCTTTCATTCATGCATCATCTTTGTTGCTGTGCACAGACTCTCTCTCTCTTGTGGGAGCTTCAGTAGTTGCGGCCAGTAGGCTTGGTTGCTACGAGGCATGTAGGATCCTACCTCCCCGACCAGGGATCAAACCCATGGCCCCTGCACTGCCAACAGATTCTTAACCACCGGACCACCAGGGAAGCCCTAGGCCTCAGATTTTCTTTACACGGGGCTCTTGCTTGGGTTTTGCACACCAGCAGTGACTGTTTCTGCTGTCAGCTCAATTCAGCAAATACTGAATAAGCACCACTAGGGGTGGGACGGGGGACAGGGGAACACAGTTATACTAAACAGAATCTTTGCTCTCTACCGGCTCCAAGTCTAAAGAACGTGCCTGACCAGCACATGGGTAATTCTAGAACCTGGAGGAGCGTGGCCAGTGCTAGCACGAAACCTCAGGCTTGCATGACCTCTGTACTATGTAACGTGTACATAAGTGCTATGCACAATGTATGGGTCCTGCCCCGGTACTGGCTCCCAGCTCGTGTCCCAGAGAATGAGCATTTCCTTTCTGTCCAGATTTCTCTCCTGACTTCCAGCTATCTGCTTTGACTTTCCAGAGAGAAATAAGTATAGTCTCTATTTCTTCAGCAACTACTCTATGTTAGGTGCCTTACTCATATTTGTTACCTCATTGAATCCTCACAACATATTGGCAAGGTGTTATTTCTCTAATTTTACAGATAAGGAAAGAGGATCAGAATGGGGTAGCTTGTTTAAAACCCTACGTCCATAAGCTGCAGATCTCAAATTTGAAACCAGAATCATCTGCTTCCAAATGTTACTTTGAATCTCTCTGGGAGCACTCCTGGAGAAACTGTTCTCCATTTCTGAACATTGACTTCACTTTCTGCCATCTCCATGAGCCTCCTGTACTGATTAGTAAGATTTATAAACATTCAGCAGCCAGTTTTGTTAAGTGGATATAATCCAACGTTTATCAAGATAAAGATGGATTTAGAGTAATTAAGGACTTGGCCAATATCCAGAATTTTATGACTCTAAATATTAGCGAAGCTGGCATCCTTTCCAGCTTTGCCTCAGAGCTATTGCATTAGAATCCTCTGTGATCATGAAATACCAGCTAAAAAGAGGTTGCATAAATCTCATTTTAAAAGTAGCTTTTTCATGGATAACCACACTGATTTGAATATAATGTATGTCCCACTTGAAAACATTAATGCTAGCCCCAAAAGAGGAGCAATTTCCTACGGTCAGTTGTTAAGAAAGGTTCCCGTTCTGAGACAAAGTTTCCTAACCTCACTGAGAGATTTCGGTCCTCATCACACCCTTTTTCTCCGTCATCCGGGTCCTCACCATCACTGCTCCAGGATGGGGTCAGCATAGTAACTTCCTTGGGCTGGTGGGCAACAGCAACAGCCACAAGGTCTCATCCAGAGGGACTTCCCTTGTGGTCCAGCTGTTAAGACTCTGCACTCCCACTGCAGGGGTCACAGGTTCAATCCCTGGTTAGGAAGCTAAGACCTCACAGGCTACGCAGTACAGCCTGATAGTGGGGGAAAAGAAAATCTCATCCAGAGGCATGGAGCTCCCCTACTGCTATCATCTAGTCCAAAAGTCTGCTGATTCTTTGTCTTCAAACACTGGCAATCTCTCTCAGTGCCCCTCCTTGAGCTGCTTATTCCTTTTTCTTATTATCTGAGCCTAGTTGGGGTTTTTTACCTCTATACTAATAGTCTGACAACAGCTGTCTCATCCATTATGTCAGATTCTTAGTTCACTTTGCCAATACATATATTGAATATCCTCATTAAATAATTCACTCAAACAAATATCTATCGCAATTCAGGTATACCCAACAAGATTCCACCTCACTTTGATAACAGTTTAAGTCAAATAATTTTGACACTGAATTCAAGTAATTCCAAGCAAGGTGGAAAGCAGGGTTTTTGTTGTTGTTGTTAGGTGTTCCAAAAATCCTTTAGAAGAAATAAAATGAGCCGGGATAAATACAGCCTTTTCCCTTCACCTTCCACGCAAATCACCACCAACAGCATGTGCCCCTACTTCTGAGCTTAGGCAAGAAGCCAGGCCCAAGATAAGACAAAGCGGGTGAGAGTGGGGGTTGGAGCACTCAAAGCTGGCCTCCAGGACTCCCTGGGTCATACAACAATTAAAGGAAATGAGTAAAAGCTGAACCAGCCAAAGTGCGAAAGGAAACTCTGGTGGAGGAAGTCTAGCCATTGTGTGAGTTTTCATCCAGTGGCTTAGAAGGTCCGGCCACTGTACCTGGGTTTCTAGGGCCCAGATGGATCCTTGATGAATGCCTTGTCCCACTCTGAACCTGCCCATCCTGGCCCACACATCTTTTATATTAGACTGACGAGACAGCTCTATGTCGAGAGTCCTACCTGGTCTCTGCTCCCCTTTCCTAACTGGGCTTTGGGCTTTTGATCATGTGGCATTAACCTGAAGGCTATTTCTTTTCTTCTTTGATTGATGTTCTCCTAGTCCAGGTCTTGGCGAAATCCCTTCCTTTTATCACTCTGTTTCTCTTCTGGCTTAAACTTAGATCCATTTTGATTTTGGCCTGACGAAGTCAGTGCACACAGCCAGGGGTATTGTACTGCCATGATTTACTCAGAGCCCTGTCTCCTAAGTGGCCACGTGGGCCAGATGGTAGCTGCCATCTCATACATAGTTCTTCTCACCTTGTGTTTACACCTGCATCTCTAACATCATCCATCCATTCACTCATTCACTCAACACGTATTGAATATCCACAGGCAAGGCATTGCCCACCTGGGTGAGAACAACACATTGCCCTACTCTAAAGTTCCTCTTCCCATCAGCTGACTCTCTCCCATCATACCTGGCTGGTCTGGAGCTCCCATCTTTTGTTTTCCTCATTCAACTCAACTTGAGAGCTCAACTCATCTCTCCAAGTGAGAGACACTGGGTTTATCAGGACAAGACTCTCCAGAGCCACGTGAAATATATACCATGTGAGAAGTGGAAATGAACAGATTCTCTCCAAGGAAAGAAAGAGTATTTGCCTTCACAGAGTCAAAATTCATGAAGGTAGGAGGCAGCGATGCAAGGGTACAGAGTTCAGGAAATTGTCATGTACACAGTAGAGAGGGTTTTTTTTTTTAAATTATTTATTTTTTTTGGCACCGGGTCCTAGCTGCAATACATAGGATCTTTTATTATAGTTGCAGCCAGCTCTTAGTTGCAGCATGTGGGATCTAGTTCCCTGACCAGGGATCAAACACGGCCCCCCTGCATAGGGAGTGCAGAGTCTTAGCCACTGGACCACCAGGGAAATCCCCAGACATTGTTTTTAAAGTTACCTATTAGATGCCAGCAACTTTCCAATCTGTTTTCAATTGCTTGGTAAAACCATCCTTTGAAGTGGCTGCTTACAAACAAAACAGGCTCAGGAAGGTTGATGCATTTATCTGAGGTCACACAGCTAATATTCGGCCGAGCCAGGCCATAAGTCAGGTGATTTAGCTCCAAGCCTAGTGCTCCTTCCATTATTATATCTCAGCTGCCAGGATGGAGGGAGATTATTCTCTCTTGTTTCTGGATTCAGAGAAAAGCTCAGTGGATGATCAGGCTGAAGACAGAGCCTATGGCTGGGATCTGAAAGGCCCACCTGGATTGGACACCAGCCCCCCAACTCTTTGTTTTGCAGAGTTGCACCAGGCCAACAGCTCCCCACTGCTCCGGGGCAGCCACCCTGCGGAGCTCTGGGCCTGCGAGTTGGGCAACAGAGGCTCCAAGAACTTTTCCCAAAGCCCAGGTGAGTGGAGGGCCCTGGGAGGCGAATGAGGGAGTGAGGTGTGGTGTGGGGCCCACCAGCCCCTCCATCTGGCTTCTCCTGTCCCTGAGGAGGCTGGCTCGGTGCAGGGTGGGGACAGACAAGCTGTGGCCTGGGGGCTGTGAGGGTTCTTCGATCTCACGCCCAGGCTCTTGTTCCCCAGGAGCTGTGCCCCGTGCTCTGGTGGCCTGGCGGGCGCTGGGACCACAGCTCCTCAGGTCCTCCAGTGAGCTGATGACTCGCCCTTTGCCCCCAGTACCCCTCGCTCCCCGTGGACCCCCTACTCAGAGTCAACAGACCCAGTAAGAGGGCCTGGGGTCAGGAAGCAAGGAGGGGCACTGGGGATGTGGGAGGTGTTTGCTGAGTGGGGCTGGGGGAGGGGCGGCAGGGCCCGGAAGAACTGCACTAACCATCCTGCTATCTTACCCCAAACAGGCACTCAGGGGCACCCCCAGCCCCCACCTCCCCTCCACCGCCAGCAGCCCCCGTCCCCGCCCTCATTCCCTCCGGTACCCTCCACCTCTCCAGCCCCCAGGCCTCTTCCCTCTCTGGTCCCAGCCCAGCATCCAGCCGCCTGTCCAGCTCGTCGCTGTCGTCCCTGGGGGAGGATCAGGACAGTGTGCTGACCCCTGAGGAGGTGGCCCTGTGCCTGGAGCTCAGTGAGGGTGAGGAGACCCCCAGGTGAGTGGCCAGAGGGGAGCCAGGGGATACAGATCAGCTGGAGGCAGGCGGTGCCTTCCACCTTCCTCACCGTTCTGTTTCTGCCCCTGCCCAACAGCATGCCATATCCCCTTTGACCTCTCCCTAGGAACAGTGTCTCTCCGATGCCAAGGGCGCCTTCCCCTCCCGTCACCTATGGCTACATCAGCGTCCCCACGGCCTCAGACCTAGCGGACATGGGCAGGCCTGGAGGAGGGGTGGGGTCCGAGGTGAGGGGCTTGCTGTGCCCACCTCGGCCCTGCCTCACACCCACCCCCAGCGAGGGCTCCTTGGCCAACGGCTGGGGCTCGGCCTCAGAGGACAACGGCCCCAGCGCCAGAGCCAGCCTGGTCAGCTCCTCTGATGGCTCCTTCCTCGCTGATGCCCACTTTGCCCGGGCCCTGGCCGTGGCTGCGGACAGCTTTGGCTTTGGTCTGGAGCTGAGGGAGGCAGACTGCGTCTTCACGGGTACGTGAGATCACTGTCCTTGACAAAGTCGAAGTATCCTCATCATCGTCACTATGTCCCAGCCCCCAGGCCAAGTGCCTTACATACATTCAGCATTAGCAGCAGCTCTCTGAGGAATGTTCTTTATCATTCTTTTCCAAATGAGGGAACTATAAGTCCCATAGGTTTATTAACTTGCCCAAGATCACCCAGAACAAGGTTAAACTGTGCAAGTTAAAAGCCCAGAGGCGGGGACTTCCCTTGGTGGTCCAGTGGCTAAGAGTCCATGATCCCTGTGCAGGGGTTCCAGGTTCAGAACCAGGTCAGGGAGCTAGATCCCGCATCCCGACACAACCAAATAAATAAAAAAAAAATTTTAAACAAGGCCCAGAGGCAGCCAATCTGCTATCTCTGCTTCCCTGGTGGCTCAGAGGTTAAAGCCTCTGCCTCCAATGCGGGAAACCTGGGTTCGATCCCTGGGTCGGGAAGATCTCCTGGAGAAGGAAATGGCACCCCACTCCAGTATTCTTGCCTGGAGAATCCCATGGACAGAGGAGCTTGGTGGGCTGCAGTCCACGGGGTCACAGAGAGTGGGACCCGACTGAGCGACTTCACTGCTGCCTCTAGGGCCTTCCTCCTACCAGATGTGGGGTGCAGGGAAGGTTGCCCTCCCCAGCCCAGTGACAGAGTCGTCCACCGTGGGAAGCTCTGTTCTGTCCCTGACATCCCGCTGAGCTGTCAAAGCCTTCCTCCTCTCCCGTCTATGGCCGGGTGAGGTGGTGCTGGGCTCCCTGTTTCGTTTGTCTAGCAGGTTGGGACCATCGTTCCCGAGTCAACGGCCGGCAGTGAGGGCTCCCCCACCCCCTTCAGTGTTCCCTTCCTCGGACATATATCCCCTAGACCTAGCTTTCAAACCCTAACTCTACATTCTTCCCCCTAAAAGAGCAGTCAGGATTGTGGCGAATAGGAGAGCAGGAATTACCTAGGGCAGAAAGCCAGGGTCGAGTTGGGAGAAGAGGGTTCAAGCTGTTCTCCCGGAGAAATCAACGAACGTCTTCCTCTCCCTGGGGCGGAGGCCCCTGGGGATGTGGCCACTGGGGTGATGGACCGAGTGGGACTAGGCTATGTCGAGGGTCGGGTGTATGCCTTAAGCAGCCCCGCATCTTCTGCCCTAAACTAGTCCCCAAGAGTGAAGGCCAAGCCTCCACAGAAATCTCTACCCTCCCTAACAGATGCTTCGTCACCTCCCTCTCCCCGGGACGACCTCTCTCTGACTTCCACCCTTTCCCTGACCCCGTGGGAGTGGAGGTCAGACTGGTTGGAGGACATTGAGAAAAATCCCAGCCAGTGGCTGGGAAGGGGGCCGCCTCCCTGGCTGCCTGAATCTCGGATCTCTTCCCAGAAAAGTCAGCTCAGCTCTCCTGTGCCCAAAGCTGGCGGTAAGCGTCTGGTTGGCTGATGTAGCGATCTATCTTGACCGGAGGGGTTTTATCGTGGTTCGGGGGAGTCAAGAGGGGTCTGGAAGGAGCGATAAGGAGCAGGGGGGGATAACTCCATCTCCTTCAACTTCTCCTAGACTCCTCCTGAACTGACCGCCCTACTGCCAAGATGAGAACCGGACCTTCCTCTCCCATCAGCCACTGGCCGGGGCTGTGGACTGCGGGTCTTGGGCCGTGCTTCGCTGCAGTTGTGGGGGTCCACCTTGCCTGGCGTTCTTCCTCCTCCCGGATTGTGGGAACAAATGAAAGCAAAACAAAATAAGAACAAAGCAGATCTGCAGCCTCCAGGAGCAAAATGTTATCTCCACCTGGCTTGCAGCCCTTGCCTTTCCCTCTGCTCCATCCATGCCCACAGTCAGGTCATTTTGGCCGGAGAGGCAGCCCTAAATCCTGTGTGTTCCCCACCCCACCCGTGCCTGGGTCACAGGAAGTGGGGGAGCTGGACGTCTTCCTGGAGGACAACACTGGCTCACGGGAAAGGACTGTGGAGCAGGGAGCATCTCAAGGCCTCCTCTCAGCCTTTTCCGGTCCATTCCTGGTCTCGCCCCAACCACACTGTGAAGGGACATAAAGAGGGGCTCCACTGAGGCAGTGAGGCCCGACCTCGGCACCAAGGCAAAGGGTTCAAGATGAATCGAGGGAGGAAGCTGAAGTGGGACTAATGTGGGACAAATGCACCCTCCTGATACTGTTGTCACTATGAGTTGTCACTGAGGAATTTGATACCATAAAGCTGCGATGACTTGAGTTCTGTGAGATCACTCCGTGGAGCACCGTATCCTGCAGAGGGCACCTGGGTTAGAGGAGCATCAGGCATTCACTGACCCTCTGGTGTCACTCTTTCTGTTCTGTCGTCAAGGGGAGAATTCCCTGCATCTTTCAGATTTTAAGCAGAATCCAGAAAAGGCAGGGATGAGGGTGTTTCCAGGTTCTGCGGGTCTTAGCAACTCACCCCGTGAAGATGACTCCTGCTCTCAGCAATCCCAGCCCCCAAGACCAGTCCCAGATAGTTTCTTAAAATGTACGAAGTAGCTCCATTCCACGGAAGGTAGGAACCACCTGTAATGGTTGGCTGGTGGACACCCTTCAAAGAACAGGACAGAGAAATGGAGGAGGAGCAGGAGCCACAGAAAACCACCGGAGGGAGGCAGGGCTTTATCCTCCTCACTTGGAGGGAAAGGTGGGGGCCAGAATCCACACGCTGCGAGCATACTGCTCAGCACGACCGGGGTCGTGATCTCAGGCCGAGCACGCAGTGCCCCGCCGGATGCACATCCGTTCCACTGTCTGCTTTTCCTTTTCAGGAGTTTGTTCTAGTTTTCTGGTCAGACCCCTTTTGAAAACATGCCAAGTTCATGCCAGAGCAAATGAGAAAAAGAGATTTGTATGCACTTAGGTCAAACTGGCAGGAGAGGTCAAAGCTTGGGGTTGGGGGTCAGCGGTCACTCCGTGAGAGCCCTGGGCAGTCCCTGAGCAGTACCCAGGTCTATGCACTGAATGGTGCGGGCTGTGGGATCAGGAGTGATGGCGACTATGGCGTTCGAGGCCAAAATTGTCTTCTGATTTTTTTTTAATTTATTTGGTTGCGCCAGGTCTTAATTGTGACATGTAGGATCTACTTCCCCGAGCTGGGGTCAAACCCCAGCCCCCTGCACTGGGAGAGTGGAGTGGTTTTGGTTTTTTTTTTTTTTTTGTTTTCTCTGCCAGCCTAACCAATTACATATGAGCCTAATCTGGCTAATCGGGCTTCCCAGAGGGCACTAGTGGTAAAGAACTCCCCTGCCAATGCAGGAGACATGAGAGACGTGGATTTGATCGCTGGGTCGGGAAGATCCCCTAGAGGAGGGCATGGCAACCCACTCCGGTATTCTTGCCTAGAGAAACCCACCGACAGAGGAGCCTGGTGGCCTAGCGTCCACAGGGTTGCTAAGAGTCAGACACAACTGAAGCAACTTAGCACACTAATCTGGCTAAGAGGTGGCCGTCTGTACTGCTTTGTGAAAGGGTGGGGATGGGTGTCTGAAAAAGCCTGTTTTTCCTTCTTGGCCAGGACTCCCCCCTTGAACTCCTCCTTTCTTGAATTTTGAAAGATTGCTGTTGTAAAGGTCGTATTTCCGGATTGTGGAGGAGAGCACCTAGGGAGGGGCTCTGGGATGGTGGGACAAGTTTCTCAAGGTTGGTTATGTGGAAAGTCCCTCTGGTGGTAACTGGGGAGACTGGTTCAGCTCCTTCTGGAGGTAGGACAGGTGGCATCTTAGCCCTGCCCTCACCTAGTGCTTTCGGCTGAAGGATTTCAAAGGATACACACCCGCTCGCAGCCCCCTTCCTCCCTACGTCCTGCACAAAACCAGACAAACAGGGCTCAGGGCTCTGATTTGCTCTTTTTATTGTATTTTTTGATTAAAGGGTCTCAGATGGCAAGGAAAGATCTGGCTCTCTGGCTTCTAAGCCAATTCCTCAGGGAGCCCCTGGCGTCATCGTGAGAAGGAGACCCCCTCCTCGCTCCTCGCTGCTCAGCCCTCATTCACCCAGGGGGAGGGGCTCATGTTCAGACTCTATGCCCTTCCCCATGGAACTTCTGGCTTGTTGTCAAAGGTCATCTTGGTTCCTAGAGAGAGAGAGACAGGTTGGCTTGCAAGGCCCTGGCCCAGGGCCAACAGGCCCCTCTGGGGTTGTGCCTCTCCCCTGGTCAGCTCTTCTCCTGATCCTGCTCCCCTATGGAGCCCAGGCCCCCTGTTAGGTCATCTGTGTCCACCTTCTGTCACCTTGCTCCAGGCTCCTCCCTTCCTCCTGACTCACAGGGTCCCTTCCTTTGGACACTCCCCCACCCCATGCCAAGCCCTGATACCTCCCTATTTGTAATCGTTCCTTGGCCCAGCCTCCCTGGCCGTCCACCCTCTTTCGGCCAGCCCCGGCCCCCACCTCTCCACGCTTCTGTCCGGGCCTTTGGCTCTGGCTCCGGCTCCGGCTCCGGCTCTGGCCGGGACCCCGGGATCCCCGAGAGCTGCCGGAGCCTCTGGAGGAGCTGCTGCCGGCTGTGGAACAGGCGCTCGTGCCCTGGCCCCGGGACAGGAAGCTCGGTCGGCTGTAGGGGAGCCAGGCTTCTTCTGCAGCAGGAGACAGAAGGGCAGCTGGCCTCAGGCAGGGGGCCGAACAGGGCTGCTCCCCCAGCCTGGTGCCGCCCTGACCGCCACCCCAGCTCTGGAAGCAGAGTGGAGAGTAGACCATCCTGGGGACTGGGAAGCAGCAGCAACCGGCCCGGCCCACAGCCCTGACCTAACATGCGCTCAGAAGCCTGCAGGGAGCCCCCTCTCCCCCCACCACGAAGAGAGGGCCTTGGGAAAGGAGGGACAGAGCGCCCAGCCCCCACTCTGCTCCGGGGCTCCAGTCCTGGGGAAGGCTATGATTTGGGAACTGGAGGAAATTCTGCCCAGAGAAAGCTAGAGAGCCAAGTGTCTTTGGCGTTGATGCATGAACCCAGCTGGAGGTCAAGGGTGAGCTGGCTTGAAAATGAGCGCACCCTTGGCACCCTTCGTACACTAGGCTGCCCTCCCAAAGCCCACCCTCTCTGTAGCCATGGCCCTCCTTACCATCTGGGTGGGGGCGCCGCTGGGCCCCCAGAGGTGCAGCCTGCACCAGTCTCCTCTCCCTACTGTGTTCCTGCTCCCGTTCCAAGGAGGACATGCTGCCTGCTGCTCTCAGCCCCAAGGCCCAGCTTGCCTCTTCCTCCGGTGGTGGCAGGGGTGGCGGGGGCAGGTCTGGGGAGAGACCTGCTGTCAGCAGGGCCCCTGCTTCTCCTGACCCCAGTCTTTCTCCCACTCCCACTCCCTGGCACCGGGAGGCTGTGAAGGAACAGCCTGAGGTCTGGGTTCACTGGCTCCCTCCTCCAGCCTGACCCCACTCCTGCCCTCACCTCCTAGGCTCATGACCCCCTCACCTCCAGGACTGTGCTCCCGCCTGTAGGGAAAAGCCTTGGGTTTCTTCCGGATTCGGGTGCGGGGCCCGTGCAATGGAGGAGTCAGCTCTCCAGGCACCGGCCGGGCTCTCCCTGCAGCATTGGGAGATGGGACAGGTGGATAAGAGAAGGGGTCAGGAAAGGGGCTCGAGGGTAAAGGGGAAACAAGCTTTCGCGAAGATGCGGAGGTGTGGGGCAAGCTGAGGGGTCTACAGACTCACCAGGGGCACTGCTGGCTGTAGCAGGGACGGGACTGGGGCTGTGATGGGGGCCAGAGGGGCCGGCACCCAGGCCGGTGGGCCTCCCTTCGTGGCTACTCAGGGTGGGCTGGGAGACACTAAGAGGGGAGCTTGGCCCGAGGGGCACCCTCCTGCAATGAGACAAGACTGCATTTGTTTGCTTAGCAAACACTAAGTGCCTACTCTGCAGCAGGCACTGGGCTAATCAGTCAGCCTAATACTCAGATGAATAAGACACAGCATGTCCCCACAAAGTTCCCACCCTAGTGCAGTATGAGGAAAGCCGTCTCTAAAATGCCCCAGGAAGCTTGCAGGGTCTCTCTGATGGAGAAAGTCTGGAGAGAGTGAGAGACTTCGTTTGTCTCCACGTTTCTCCTCAAGTCACACTTTCACCACGATAACGGTCATGAGACCTCCAGACCCCAGATTCATCCATCCATCCATGTGTTCATCCATCCATCCACACACTGAATAGATGTACAGAGGGCTATAACATGCAAGGTACTATATACCTCCCTACCTGGGCATCTGGAGGAGATGGGGAAGGTCAGTGGGGGGCTGGGGAAGGTCAGGAGGTGACGGGGTGAGAGTGGCTGTGGACTGCTGCCCATAGGAAGGTGTGGGAGAGGGGGTTTGTCCTCGGGATGGAGGGACCAAGCACCCCCCACCGGAGCTGGGCTCTGCCGCATGGCTCCTCTCAGGCATTGGTGGGCACCACTCTCCTGGGTCTGAGCTGGGAGCAAAGAGGCAGAAGGGTAAGGATGACTGAGTAGCTTCATACCCCTCCCTTTGACCTTCCGTTGCCCGTTCCCTTCTCCCAGCATCTTCTCCCTCCTTGCCCTGGCAGGAGGCCCTGGGCTGGTCCTTTGTGTACAGGCATCTGCAGGCAGTGAGCATCCTTACCTGCCCTCCAGCTCCTCCTCAGGCCCCTCTAGGCAGCTCAGTTCACAGGAAGGGGGCGGGGGAGGCAGGGCTTCAGGCCAGTTGAGAGAGGGCATCTGTACAGGCTTTCCCAGAAGCTTCACTTTGCCTCCCCTGGCTCCTGAGAACAGGATGCGGGGGGGGGGGGGGGGTGCACAAGACTCAGGCAGGAAAGAGGCAGAAGTGAGACACATTAGAAGGAAGTGCTGCACTACGTCCCAGAGGGGAAGCCTGGAGGATGCTCTTGGGGAGGTGCTGCTCAGGGCTCAAAGCGGGGTGTTGGGAACTGGGGTCATACCACTGTCCCCCTGGCTCCATTCTGGGGGAGCATATGGGCTCCAGGTGCCTGGATCTCCTGAGGGATGTGGGGGGAACCCCCCATGGAAGGTCTGCAGCTCCTCTCCGGCTGGGTCAATGGTGCTGTAGACAGGACCCTCAGCAGAGGTGGCTGTGCCCCGGGCCGTCTGAGCCAGGTAAAGAGAGATCCCTGCTTCTGAGGGGGAGAGAGCGGGAGCCCCAGGGGAGCAGATGGGGCAGAGACAGGGAAATAGAGGATGACAGAAGAATGGAGGGTGAGAGGAGATCCCACTTCTTCACCCACACCAAGCTGGGGTAAAGTTTGTGTGTGTATTAGTTGCTCAGTTGTGTCCAAATCTTTGGCACCCCATGGACTGTGGCCCATAGGCTCCTCTGTCCATGGAATTCTCCAGGCAAGAACACTGGAGTAGGTATCTATTCCCTTCTCCATGGGATTTTCCCAGCCCAGGGATCGAACCCGGGTCTCCTGCATTGCAGGCAGATTCTTTACCATCTGAGCCACCAGGGAAGCTGGTGATCTTCTTTCCCAACCCCAAGCTGGGGTAAAGATTAGGCAGAAGAGAGTCTCCTCCAACTCCCAAGAACCTCCCAAGGATGGAGCAGCCTCAGCAAGACAGGCCACCCTGGCCCCCTTCAGTTTACCCCAGCAGTGGAGAGGAGAGAGGGTGTGGGGCCTCCTGCTGCTACCCTCTCCTCCCCGGCGGGAGGCAGACCTCCTTACCATTGTAGTATCTGTCATCCGGGTCAGGATTGCTCGGGCAGCAGCTTCCCCTGGGGTCCTGGGCTGAGGGGCTCCGAGACGAGTGAGGCCACGAGTCTGCCAGCCACGGGTAGGGAGCAGGGCCAAGGCCCATTGGTGGCCTGAGGGACAGCAGGTGAACACTGGGGACAGAGAGCCTGCAGAGGCCAGCAAAGTAAGGGAGGCAAGGGTAACGGGAGCTGAGGACTGAAATGGGGAGTATAGGGGTGAGAGGAGGGAGAACCTTGGCACCAGGAGACAGGCAGATGTGGGGACAGAGGGACTGGTCTCTTGGGGGAGGGGATCATCTTGGGAGCTGAGCTAAAAGGATTACCTGGAACTGGCGGCCGACAGGCCCTCTGAATGTGGGAACGACACTGGGGAAGGTGAGGGGGAGATTGTGAGAAGCTCCCCGACCTGGGATCTGAACCCTACTCCCCACCCTGGAGGCAGAGACAGATGTCTTACCTGCGGGTGTGTAAGCAAAGGAGGCTTCCGAAAAGGAACCCGTGGGAGAAAGAAGAGGGGAAAAGGGAAGAAAAGTCAGAAATATCCATATTCCTGTCCACTCCCTGGCTCTGGTCCTAATTCCGCCACTCGGGTGGCACCTTGGACCAAGTTCATCGGAATTCCTGAGGCTTTGATTCAGGCACCAGTATTTTTCTAAAGCTCCTCAAGTGATTCCTGCGTGTAGCCAAGACAGAACCTTTTATCTAAGAGACCTCAGATCTTTCCAGACAGGCACCATCCCAGGGAGGAGAACTCAAGTCTCCTCCTTTCAGTGGGCCCCTCTCCCTTCCATCCGACCCTGCTTGATAATTTATCACCTGGGATTGCGGCCACACTCCCTCTGCCAGCCCCCAGGCTCCAGGAAGTGAGTTTCCCTCCCTCCACCAGACTTGCCCCTTCTCTACTGAAAGTATTAGTCACTCAGTCGTGTCTGACTCTTTATGACCTCATGCACTGTAGCCTGCCAGGCTCCTCTGTCCATGGAATTCTCCAGGCAAAGATACTGGAGTGGGTAGCCAAGTCCTCTTCCAAGGCATCTTGCCAACCCTGGGGTCAAACTCGCGTCTCTTACATTTCCTGCATTGGCAGGCGGGTTCTTTACCACCAGTGTCACCTGGGAAGCCCACTTCTCTACTGGGGCTGACTGCAAAGCTTGTTCCTCCACATACCCCAGGAGTCTAAAGGACAAAATCTCACCCCTTTCTGCAGACTCCGCCCCCTCTGGACTTCACCCTCCCCCCCAAACCCTGCTCCCAACAGCTGGTGATTCCACCCTGGGCACTCTGCCTCTGTCCAAGGGGCTGAGCTCCAGTGCCACGACCCTTCCCGTGACCTCCACCCCCCATCCTGCTCCCGCCAGCAGCTGAGTCCTTCCTGAAGCACAAGCTGGAATCAAGATTGCTGGGAGAAAAATCTATAACCTGAGATATGCAGGTGACACCACCGTTATGGTAGAAAGTGAAGAGGAGCTAAAGAGCCTCTTGATGAAAGTGAAAGAGAGTGAAAAAGTTGGCTTAAAGCTCAACATTCAGAAAACGAAGATCATGGCATCCGGTCCCATCACTTTATGGCAAATAGATGTGGAAACAGTGGAAACAGTGACAGACTTTACTTTCTTGGGCTTCAAAATCACTGCAGATGGTGACTGTAGCTATGAAATAAAAAGATGCTTGCTCCTTGGAAGAAAAGCTATTACCAACCTAGACAACGTATTCAAAAGCAGAGACTTGACTTTACCAACAAAGGTCCGTCTAGACAAAGCTATGGTTTTTCCCGTAGTCATGTATGGATGTGAGAGTTGGACCACAAAGAAGGTTGAGCACCCAAGAATTGATGCTTTTGAACTGTGGTGTTGGAAAAGACTCTTGAGAGTCCTTTGGACTGCAAGGAGATCCAACCAGTCAATCCTAAAGGAAATCAGTCCTGAATACTCATTGGAAGGACTGATGCTGAAGCTGAAACTCCAATACTTTGGCCACCTGATGCGAAGAACCGACTCATTTGAAAAGACCCTGATGCGGGGGCAGATTGAAGGCAGGGAGAGAAGGGGAGGTTAGAGGATAAGATAGTTGGATGGCATCGCCGACTCGATGGACATGAGTTTGAGCAAGCTCAGGGGAGTTGGTGATGGACAGGGAAGCCTGGCGTGCTGCAGTCCATGGGGTCGCAAAGAGTCGGACACGACTGAGCGACTTAATTCTCTTTCCATTCTCTGCGCCTCCCTTCCTGGGGGAGCGAGGTCTCAAGGCTCCGCCCACCCCACCCCGCGTCGAGTCTCCCAGCCGCCGGGCCCCCTCGCCGGGCTGGGCTCTCACCGGTGTAGTGGCTGAGCTCCTTGCGCTGCCTCCGGCGCCGATAGAGCGCGCCGCAGAGCCCGAGGAGCAGCGCCCCGCAGGCGGCGCCGCTGCCCGCGAGGAAGGCCGGCTCCCGCAGCACCCTCGCCAGCCGCTCCGCCAGCCCCGGGCCCGCCTCGAGCCCAGGCTCCAGCTCCGGCGGGGACGCTGCGGGGGTCAGAGAAGTGAGGGGAGTAGAGGCACCCCTACCCCGGGACACCCCCGCCCCACCCCGAAACCCCAGCTGCTCCCCCGCACCCGCTCGGGACTCACGCAGCTGCACCGACACCGGGGCGCTGGCCACGCCCACGCCCGCGCTGGTGGCCGCCGCGACCTGGGTCCGGTAAAGGAGGCCGGGCAGCAGGCCCCGCAGCTCCGCCGAGCGCGCCCAGCCCGCCGCGGACCGGTTGAGATGAAAGCGGCTCTCGTTGCCCAGGCACCAGATCTGGGGAGGCCGAGACCCGGGCTTAGAGAGTCAGAAGTGGATCTCCGAATGGTGGGAATGACTCCTCGGCCAGGCGCAATTCGCTCGGTCTCTCGTGAGACTTTGGAGAGAGGAGATGGGCCTGGAGCAGAGGTCAGGGTTTCGGTCAGGATCCAAGGGGGCAGGGCTAGGATTGGGAGAGAGAGGTGACGGGTCGGACGGGTGGGTCCGGGAAGAGTTGGGGACGTGGACCATAAGGAGCTACTGGGGTAAAACGACGCTCCCCTCGCCTCCAAGGGTCCTGTGTCACTATGACGACAACGGAAGTGGGGGGTTCCGGTGCCGGTGAGGGACCCCCCCTGGTGACCCCCGACCCGGTCCCACCTCGTACCACTCTTCCTGTGTCTGTCAGTAACGTTTGACGGGGAGGTCGGGGTTGGAACGAGTAGGAGGGTCACGATTGGAGAATCCCTTGACTCTGCGCACAGAGGAGGGGGATGGGGGGACCCTTTGCCCTCCCCAGGCAAACCTTCCTCTTCCCCTCTCTCTTCCCTCCTGTCCACCCATCAGCGCTGTGCCCCACTCCCTTACCCTCCTCAGGAATGCTCCTGGTCACCAAGGGGCTTTCAGCCCCCAGCTCCTCCTGGCCTTGAGCTTGCACCTTGACCTGAACTTGAGTCCCTGGGGGGAGTCCCCTTAGCACTGTACTTTGCTGGCTTGGGTACGGTAGGTCCAGCACTGACCAGCTTCCCCCATCAGCTCCTGCTATCCTCCAAGACACCCGGAAACCTTGCACCAGCTGGACTGGGCCGTCTACCTGTGGGAGACAGGACAGAGGATGCCAGAGGAGGGGCTGGAGCCAACAAGTCCTCCTGTCCCAGCCCCTCCTTCACCCAGCAGTCTTCCCCAGCCACGCACCTTGCACACTCCCATACGCATTCCCCTATGTCCCCCATCATCATGCCTGCCCTTACGCTCATCCCTGGGCCACACTCACGGTCCAGGACACCTGCAGAGTCCGAGGCCCAAGGACTACAGGCTCCTCCAGACGCACAGCCACTTCGGCCAGTCCCTGCTGGCCTCTCCATGGGTCCTCCACTGGCCTGGATGGGCTGCTGTCTGTTGACCAAACAGTCCATTCAGCAAGGGTCTCTGGGACAGGGAGTCAGGACTGAGGGCATGTTGGGGGGTGCACAAGACTCAGGCAGGAAAGAGGCAGAAGTGAGACACATTAGAAGGAAGTGCTGCACTACGTCCCAGAGGGGAAGCCTGGAGGATGCTCTTGGGGAGGTGCTGCTCAGGGCTCAAAGCGGGGTGTTGGGAACTGGGGTCATACCACTGTCCCCCTGGCTCCATTCTGGGGGAGCATATGGGCTCCAGGTGCCTGGATCTCCTGAGGGATGTGGGGGGAACCCCCCATGGAAGGTCTGCAGCTCCTCTCCGGCTGGGTCAATGGTGCTGTAGACAGGACCCTCAGCAGAGGTGGCTGTGCCCCGGGCCGTCTGAGCCAGGTAAAGAGAGATCCCTGCTTCTGAGGGGGAGAGAGCGGGAGCCCCAGGGGAGCAGATGGGGCAGAGACAGGGAAATAGAGGATGACAGAAGAATGGAGGGTGAGAGGAGATCCCACTTCTTCACCCACACCAAGCTGGGGTAAAGTTTGTGTGTGTATTAGTTGCTCAGTTGTGTCCAAATCTTTGGCACCCCATGGACTGTGGCCCATAGGCTCCTCTGTCCATGGAATTCTCCAGGCAAGAACACTGGAGTAGGTATCTATTCCCTTCTCCATGGGATTTTCCCGGCCCAGGGATCGAACCCGGGTCTCCTGCATTGCAGGCAGATTCTTTACCATCTGAGCCACCAGGGAAGCTGGTGATCTTCTTTCCCAACCCCAAGCTGGGGTAAAGATTAGGCAGAAGAGAGTCTCCTCCAACTCCCAAGAACCTCCCAAGGATGGAGCAGCCTCAGCAAGACAGGCCACCCTGGCCCCCTTCAGTTTACCCCAGCAGTGGAGAGGAGAGAGGGTGTGGGGCCTCCTGCTGCTACCCTCTCCTCCCCGGCGGGAGGCAGACCTCCTTACCATTGTAGTATCTGTCATCCGGGTCAGGATTGCTCGGGCAGCAGCTTCCCCTGGGGTCCTGGGCTGAGGGGCTCCGAGACGAGTGAGGCCACGAGTCTGCCAGCCACGGGTAGGGAGCAGGGCCAAGGCCCATTGGTGGCCTGAGGGACAGCAGGTGAACACTGGGGACAGAGAGCCTGCAGAGGCCAGCAAAGTAAGGGAGGCAAGGGTAACGGGAGCTGAGGACTGAAATGGGGAGTATAGGGGTGAGAGGAGGGAGAACCTTGGCACCAGGAGACAGGCAGATGTGGGGACAGAGGGACTGGTCTCTTGGGGGAGGGGATCATCTTGGGAGCTGAGCTAAAAGGATTACCTGGAACTGGCGGCCGACAGGCCCTCTGAATGTGGGAACGACACTGGGGAAGGTGAGGGGGAGATTGTGAGAAGCTCCCCTACCTGGGATCTGAACCCTACTCCCCACCCTGGAGGCAGAGACAGATGTCTTACCTGCAGGTGTGTAAGCAAAGGAGGCTTCCGAAAAGGAACCCGTGGGAGAAAGAAGAGGGGAAAAGGGAAGAAAAGTCAGAAATATCCATATTCCTGTCCACTCCCTGGCTCTGGTCCTAATTCCGCCACTCGGGTGGCACCTTGGACCAAGTTCATCGGAATTCCTGAGGCTTTGATTCAGGCACCAGTATTTTTCTAAAGCTCCTCAAGTGATTCCTGCGTGTAGCCAAGACAGAACCTTTTATCTAAGAGACCTCAGATCTTTCCAGACAGGCACCATCCCAGGGAGGAGAACTCAAGTCTCCTCCTTTCAGTGGGCCCCTCTCCCTTCCATCCGACCCTGCTTGATAATTTATCACCTGGGATTGCGGCCACACTCCCTCTGCCAGCCCCCAGGCTCCAGGAAGTGAGTTTCCCTCCCTCCACCAGACTTGCCCCTTCTCTACTGAAAGTATTAGTCACTCAGTCGTGTCTGACTCTTTATGACCTCATGCACTGTAGCCTGCCAGGCTCCTCTGTCCATGGAATTCTCCAGGCAAAGATACTGGAGTGGGTAGCCAAGTCCTCTTCCAAGGCATCTTGCCAACCCTGGGGTCAAACTCGCGTCTCTTACATTTCCTGCATTGGCAGGCGGGTTCTTTACCACCAGTGTCACCTGGGAAGCCCACTTCTCTACTGGGGCTGACTGCAAAGCTTGTTCCTCCACATACCCCAGGAGTCTAAAGGACAAAATCTCACCCCTTTCTGCAGACTCCGCCCCCTCTGGACTTCACCCTCCCCCCCAAACCCTGCTCCCAACAGCTGGTGATTCCACCCTGGGCACTCTGCCTCTGTCCAAGGGGCTGAGCTCCAGTGCCACGACCCTTCCCGTGACCTCCACCCCCCATCCTGCTCCCGCCAGCAGCTGAGTCCTTCCTGAAGCACAAGCTGGAATCAAGATTGCTGGGAGAAAAATCTATAACTTGAGATATGCAGGTGACACCACCGTTATGGTAGACAGTGAAGAGGAGCTAAAGAGCCTCTTGATGAAAGTGAAAGAGAGTGAAAAAGTTGGCTTAAAGCTCAACATTCAGAAAACGAAGATCATGGCATCCGGTCCCATCACTTTATGGCAAATAGATGTGGAAACAGTGGAAACAGTGACAGACTTTACTTTCTTGGGCTTCAAAATCACTGCAGATGGTGACTGTAGCTATGAAATAAAAAGATGCTTGCTCCTTGGAAGAAAAGCTATTACCAACCTAGACAACGTATTCAAAAGCAGAGACTTGACTTTACCAACAAAGGTCCGTCTAGACAAAGCTATGGTTTTTCCCGTAGTCATGTATGGATGTGAGAGTTGGACCACAAAGAAGGTTGAGCACCCAAGAATTGATGCTTTTGAACTGTGGTGTTGGAAAAGACTCTTGAGAGTCCTTTGGACTGCAAGGAGATCCAACCAGTCAATCCTAAAGGAAATCAGTCCTGAATACTCATTGGAAGGACTGATGCTGAAGCTGAAACTCCAATACTTTGGCCACCTGATGCGAAGAACTGACTCATTTGAAAAGACCCTGATGCGGGGGCAGATTGAAGGCAGGGAGAGAAGGGGAGGTTAGAGGATAAGATAGTTGGATGGCATCGCCGACTCGATGGACATGAGTTTGAGCAAGCTCAGGGGAGTTGGTGATGGACAGGGAAGCCTGGCGTGCTGCAGTCCATGGGGTCGCAAAGAGTCGGACACGACTGAGCGACTTAATTCTCTTTCCATTCTCTGCGCCTCCCTTCCTGGGGGAGCGAGGTCTCAAGGCTCCGCCCACCCCACCCCGCGTCGAGTCTCCCAGCCGCCGGGCCCCCCCGCCGGGCTGGGCTCTCACCGGTGTAGTGGCTGAGCTCCTTGCGCTGCCTCCGGCGCCGATAGAGCGCGCCGCAGAGCCCGAGGAGCAGCGCCCCGCAGGCGGCGCCGCTGCCCGCGAGGAAGGCCGGCTCCCGCAGCACCCTCGCCAGCCGCTCCGCCAGCCCCGGGCCCGCCTCGAGCCCAGGCTCCAGCTCCGGCGGGGACGCTGCGGGGGTCAGAGAAGTGAGGGGAGTAGAGGCACCCCTACCCCGGGACACCCCCGCCCCACCCCGAAACCCCAGCTGCTCCCCCGCACCCGCTCGGGACTCACGCAGCTGCACCGACACCGGGGCGCTGGCCACGCCCACGCCCGCGCTGGTGGCCGCCGCGACCTGGGTCCGGTAAAGGAGGCCGGGCAGCAGGCCCCGCAGCTCCGCCGAGCGCGCCCAGCCCGCCGCGGACCGGTTGAGATGAAAGCGGCTCTCGTTGCCCAGGCACCAGATCTGGGGAGGCCGAGACCCGGGCTTAGAGAGTCAGAAGTGGATCTCCGAATGGTGGAATGACTCCTCGGCCAGGCGCAATTCGCTCGTAGAGAGCACTCTGAAACCTCTCTCCTCTACCCGGACCTCGTCTCCAGTCCCAAAGCCAGTCCTAGGTTCCCCCGTCCCGATCCTAACCCTCTCTCTCCACTGCCCAGCCTGCCCACCCAGGCCCTTCTCAACCCCTGCACCTGGTATTCCTCGATGACCCCATTTTGCTGCGAGGGGAGCGGAGGTTCCCAGGACACAGTGATACTGCTGTTGCCTTCACCCCCCAAGGCCACGGCCACTCCCTGGGGGGGACCACTGGGGGCTGGGCCAGGGTGGAGCATGGTGAGAAGGACACAGACAGTCATTGCAAACTGCCCCTCCAGCCCCAACCTTGCTCATCCTCCCAGTGCTAACCTCTTAGGGAACTGAGACGCGTGTCTCCTCCCCCTACCCCCCACCCTTTGCCCTCCCCAGGCAAACCTTCCTCTTCCCCTCTCTCTTCCCTCCTGTCCACCCATCAGCGCTGTGCCCCACTCCCTTACCCTCCTCAGGAATGCTCCTGGTCACCAAGGGGCTTTCAGCCCCCAGCTCCTCCTGGCCTTGAGCTTGCACCTTGACCTGAACTTGAGTCCCTGGGGGGAGTCCCCTTAGCACTGTACTTTGCTGGCTTGGGTACGGTAGGTCCAGCACTGACCAGCTTCCCCCATCAGCTCCTGCTATCCTCCAAGACACCCGGAAACCTTGCACCAGCTGGACTGGGCCGTCTACCTGTGGGAGACAGGACAGAGGATGCCAGAGGAGGGGCTGGAGCCAACAAGTCCTCCTGTCCCAGCCCCTCCTTCACCCAGCAGTCTTCCCCAGCCACGCACCTTGCACACTCCCATACGCATTCCCCTATGTCCCCCATCATCATGCCTGCCCTTACGCTCATCCCTGGGCCACACTCACGGTCCAGGACACCTGCAGAGTCCGAGGCCCAAGGACTACAGGCTCCTCCAGACGCACAGCCACTTCGGCCAGTCCCTGCTGGCCTCTCCATGGGTCCTCCACTGGCCTGGATGGGCTGCTGTCTGTTGACCAAACAGTCCATTCAGCAAGGGTCTCTGGGACAGGGAGTCAGGACTGAGGGCATGTGTATGTCCCAACCCTGCCCTGCCCCACAGACCATTACTTAGTACTTTGGAGCCCATCCCAGGGTCAGGAGATGGCTGGTCAGGGGAAGAGCTTCCAGAGGTGGGCCAGGGCAGCTTGCTTTCTGCATATATTTGTTGCTGCCCAGTTGCTAACTCGTGTCCGACTCTGCGACCCCACAGACTGCAGCAGGCCAGGCTTCCTTGTCCTTCACTATCTCCCATAGTTAGTGCTCAGATTCGCATCCATTGTGTTGGTGACGCTATCTAACCATCTCATCCTCTGCCACCCTCTTCTCCTTTTGCCTTCAATTTTTCCCAGCATCAGGGTCTTTTCCAATGAGTTGGCTCTTTGCAGATTTATATGTTTGTTTTTTTTTTTTTTTCTTTGCCTGAATGCGTGGCACGCAGAATCCTGGTTCCCTGAACAGGGGTTGAACCTGTGCCCCCTGCAGTGGAAGGAAGCACGAAGTCCTAACCACTGGACTGCCTGGGGATTCCCTTGCACCTTTAAAGGCCTTGTTCCTCATCTCTCACATGAAGATGTCCTTCCAAGTTTCCTTCTAGTCCTGTTATCTGTAAGTAAAGGCTCAGAGGGGAGGAGCTACTAAGATGACTGAATCAATCTCTCTCTCTCTCTTGCCTCTTCTCTTGTTCCCTCAGTGAAAGGGAAGTATGACTCCCTCTTCCAGGCTTGGCCACCAGGACAGAAACTGAAAGCAGGCAGGGGGTGCTCTGCGGGGTTGCATGTCATACCTGAGATCCAGAGATCCAGGCCTTACTCACCCTGGGTGCGGACGGGCTCAGAGACAGGGCTGGGCTCACTGAGGCCCCAGGCTCCCACGGCTCGCACCAGGAATAGGTAGATCGTACTGGGCTGCAGACCGCTGACCGTGTGTGTCTCCAGCTGCACGCCATCCGCCACCGTCCGCCACGTGTTACCAGCGGCTTGGCTACAAGAATGAGGTAACAGGGCTGTGCCAGCCCAAGCTGTCTGTTCCCTCTCATCCATTCTCTGTCACCCCCTCTAACTGCTCCTCAGCTGGGGAGACAGAACTGGTAATCCTCTTCCCACCACAGCCAAGACTTTGCGGACACAAGGGTGCCTCCCGGTCGCTTTCCAGGTTTGCATTAGAAACCTCCTCTGTACCTGAAGGCCTCTATCACATACGAGGTGACTGTGGCCCCAGCTTGTGGGTTGGGCTTCCAGGTCAGAGTAATGCTGTTCTTGGTGATCTCAGTGACCACAGGCTGCGAGGGAGGTCCCGGAGGGGTACGGGGTTCTGCAGGGGGGTCTGGTGTTGCTCCCCAGTCTTCTGCAGTGAGGAGATAATCTTTGAGTAGAACGATGGGGAAAAGATGGCCACGGTGTAATCTCCTCCTTCCCAGAGGAGCCATGAGAATGGTGACACTGGAGCCGGGGACAGTGAACTGACCCTGCTCACATCCGTTCCCACGGCTACCACTTCTGTCCTCCACCCCCACAGCCACAGCCACGGCCTTTGGAAGATAAAGCCAGTTCTGGGGTTTGAGGCCAGTTGGGAAAAGAGTGCTGGCAAACCATGAGAGAACAAAGGAAAAACTCACCCCGCCTCCTAAGCCAGCCACTCCAGGCGGCCTCCCCTGTGGAGCTCTTGGCCACACAGCTGTAGAATCCCATGTGCCCCTCCTGCAGGAGAGGGTGGAGAAACTGGCACACTGGGAGTGAACAGGGCGAAGGGTGGAGGTGGGCATATAGGAGGATGGGGAGGATGCTGTCCACTCTGCAGCAGCGGTCCCCAGCCCTTTCGGCACCAGGGACCAGTGCCAAAATGGAAGACAATTTTTCCATGAATAGGGGGGTAGTTTGGGGATGAGTCTCATAAGGAGCACGCCACCTAGATCCCCCCCATGTGCATGTCACAGTAGGGTTCACCCTCCTGTGAGAATCTAATGCCAGCCACCGCTGATCTGACAGGAGGCAGAGCGCAGGCGGTTATGTGAGCAATAAGGATTGGCTGTAAATACAGGTGAAGTTTTGCTCGCTCACCTGCTGCTCACCTTCTGCTGTGGGGCCCGGTTCCTAAGAGGCCTGGACCAGTACGGGTCCATGGCCTGGGGATCGGGCACCCCTGCACTAGGTGGCCTGAGAGCAGAGGGACCGAGATGGAGTTCACGTTGCAGCAGGCACTAGCGTGGGGCACACAGACCACGCGGCCGTTCTCGGTTACTTGGGCTCCAGCAGTGAGCCTAACCTGCGCGCTGGCGATGTACAGGGTGCCGTTGGCCATTACACTGAGTTGGACGTCATCCCCTTGCAGCCACTGCCCATCCTTCTTCCACTGGACACTAGGCTGGGGATTCCCGCTCACTCTGCATGGCAGCCACACGGAGGAGCCCAGTGCCAGCGTCTGGTTGGCTGGTCCCTGGAGGATGATGGGCGGCAGTCCTTCCAGGGAAGCTAAGAGAGGAAGAACTTGGGCATCTCAGGGGAGGGTCCTGGGTTCAGGCAACCAGCTCCTTGTCCTCGTCTCTACCCTTTTCACTTCCCCTCCCCTGGATATCGGAGGTGCTTCTATAACCATGTGTTCTCTCTGCCTGGGATCAGCCATCCATTAGTGGCTTCTGTACCTGGTTCCCAAACTTCACGGACATGTGCCAGGAACATGCCTCTCCCCGTGCAGACATATTACATAGAATTCAAGAAAAACAGACCTCTTTCTGCTATTACCTCCTTCCAGCCTATGGGCACATACCTTCTTTTACCTCCAGCAGAGCCTTGGCCAGGACGCTGCCGGCCACACTGACAGCCTGGCACACGTAGTAGCCTGCATCCCTGCTCTGCACTTCAGTGATGTTGAGCTGGCCTCTGGGAGAAACTGAGAAGCGCCCTGTGGGCTGAAGCGACTGACTGGGGAATAGCAGAGCCTGGGGACAGAGCAAGCAACAGAGCCCAGTGGGAGCTGCCAGGGAGAACTCCGCATTCTCAGCAACCCCAGGATCCAGAGAATTCCTAAGGTTCTAGTTCATAATGCTGTCCCTAGCCAGTTTTGTGACCTGAGGCAAACTAGTTAAGCCTATTCACAACAGTAACAGAGTTTTTATTAGATGATTTGAGGGTACACATCTCAGCTCTACTAGTTGGGGAAATCTGAACAAGCTAGTTGGGGAAATCTGAGCAACCTTCCTGAGACCCAATTTCCCCAATTTTGACTCTTAGAGGGTAGTTATAAGGATTAAATCAAGTAATTGCATGAAACTTTTTCAGTAGATTGAGTGAGAAATATTAAGTATGTTCTGCTTCTTTCTGGTTCTAACATTTTACATTAGATACACAGAAGGTAGGGAAGCAGGTTTGGGTTTCAGGGAAAATGATCCCATGCTGAGCTATTCCCACTCTCTACTACCATCAGCATTTAAAAACTATTTATGTATCTGGCTGCACCGGGTCTTAGTTGCACTGGATATTTGTTGCGGCATGTGGGATCTTTACTTGGGGCATTCGAACTCAGTGGAGGCATATGAGATCTAGTTACTTGGCCGGACATCAAACCCAGAACCCCCGGCATTAGGGGTGCGGAGTCTTAGCCACTGGACCACCAGGGAAGTCCCTATTATCAGCATTTTCATTCATTTAAGAAAATAATTAAAATGTAACAGTTTGCAGTGCTAGAAAGTGAAGTCGCTTAGTCGTGTCCGACTCTTTGTGACCTGTGGACTGTAAGCCCACCAAGCTCCCAATACTGGAGTGGGTTGCCACTTCCTTCTCCAGGGGATCTTCCCGATGCAGGGGTCGAACCCAGGTCTCCCACATTGCAGGCGGACGCTTTACCCTCTGCACCACCAGGGAAGCCCAGCTGGGGCTGTGGATATGCAGTGAGGTGGTGGTGGCCTGGTTTCCTAGTGGGGTGGGTTTAATCAGACTTAAATTTTGTTTTATGGGCTTCCCTGGTAGCTCCACTGGTAAAGAATCAGCCTGAAATGCGGGAGACCCGGTTCAATTTTGTTTTATGCTGAGTTCCATACCAAAGCTGCTCATCTCACAACTCTTGAGATTTGTCTGTGAAGGTTAAAGAGGGGTGACTGTGAGCTCCCCCTGGTGGAAGCCTTTTGTAAGTAGATGAGCCTGTCCCTTTCTACCCTGAGCAGCTTTGGTTCTGGAACTCACTTTCCAAAGCAGGATGTTAAAGTCCAGGCCCAGGCGTGGGGAGGAGGAAGGATCTAATTGGATCTGCCACATCCTCAGCATGTGCGTGTGTGCTAAGTCACTCAGTCGTGTCCGACTCTGCGACCCCATGGACTGTAGCCCGCCAGGCTCCTCTGTTCATGGGGATTCTCCAGGCAAGAATACTGGAGTGGGTAGCTACTCCCTTCTCCAGGGGAATCTTCCGGAGCTAGGTATCAAACCCTAGTCTCTTATATCTCCTGCATTGGCTGGCGGGTTCTTTACCACAAGTGCCACCTAGAAAGCCCACATCCTCTGGATAGCCTTGAACAAAACAGAAAGATTCTCCAAGGAATTGCCATATAGGACTGTTCCCTGCCACCTATATTCTCTTTTGTTCCAGGCCTTTTATATTCATTATCTTATTTAATCCTCCCAAATAACCTGCATGGGTTTCTGGGAGGAAAGGTAAGACCGAGGCCCAGAGAGAAGTTTGCAGAATGTGCGAGGAGGGAGGCCGAGACCCAGAGGAGGAGCTGTGGACAGGCCCTGGGAGCTGGCCACCTACCTGACTTCCCTCCTTCTGCCAGAAGATGGCAGGCGGGGGGTTGCCTTTGGTCTCGCACTGGAAAGCCACGCTGTCTCCAGGAGCCGCCATCTGGTCCTGGGGTTGGGTCACCAGCTGGGGTGGGACTGGGAAGGGGAGGGAGATAAAGGAGCAGGGAGTCAGGGTCACTAAGGGAGGAACAGGAGAGAGAAGCCTGAGCGTGGCTTAGGGAGGAGCAGATATCTGTCTCCTGCTCAAGCCTGTTTAGCTTTCTCCTCCTTCCTCTCCTCCTAGAAGTCTCAGGGTGTGTGCTTAGTTGCTCAGTCATGCCCAACTCTTTGTGACCCCATGGACTGTAGCCCACCAGGCTCTTCAGTCCATGGGGATTCTCCAGGCAAGAATACTGGAGTCTCAAGGGACCCCCTCATATCTCCTGCTCTGTCCTTTCTCCACCTTCTCCACCTCCACCCACCTTCCACCTGTCTTCGCCCCATGCCCACCAAGGCTGGCCCAGGGGGCCGCTTACCGTGAACAATGAGGGAGCCAGATGCTTCGGCGCGGCCCACGCTGTTCTCCGCCACACAGGTGTACGTCCCCTCATCTTCAGCACTCACACGCCTGATCTGAAGTCTGTGGTCGCTCTGGATCTCGTACCTGCTCCCCTCCCCACCCCCAGGCTGGGTTGGCCACAACTACAGATCCCTTCTTGCATCCCCCAGGACAGACACCAGAATTAGGGTACATAAGGACAACGTAAACCTCTGCAGGGACAGAAGCTGGTACTCATGGATCCATGAATGGAGGTGGGGACTGGTTGGGGCAGGGCCACAGGCTCTGGGAACAGACTGCGTGGTCCAATGAGAGGCATCTACCTTCTTTTTCTTTTTCCAGTTTTCTAGGGCTGGGTATGTTCTTGAGCTGATTGAGTCTCCTTACAGGCAGGAGGAGGGGGCTTCTCACCTGCCTGTGGGCAGTTCCCCATCCTCCTTGCGCCAGCGTAGACGAGGAGGGGGATCTCCTTGCACCTCACACGGAAAGTCCACAGGGGCACCAGCCAGGACCACCTGATTGACAGGTCTACGCAGGAAGGAGGGACGCTCTGTGGCGGGGTGGGGGGAGTGAAGAGTCAGTGGGTCTGCACAGCTACTCGCTCCCTGGGCTGCCCACTCCCGTAACTCCCAAACTGCGCAAGCCTACCCAGGACCACAAGTCTGGCTGCCCCACTCTCCCGTTCTCCTGCCATGTTGGAGGCCACGCACACATACATCCCTGCATCGCTCTTGAAAGTATGTGACATCATCAGCTTCCCTCCACGGATCTGCAGAGTAATCATGGAGACTTCGGTCCTTTGTAGCCATAAAGCACACTTGTTTATTTGATCCTTGAAGCAAGCCAATGAAGACGACCAGTGAAGTTGGCCCCCTTGTAGTAGTAGTAGTCGCTCAGTTGTGTCCAACTCTTTGCAACCCCATGGAGCCCGCCAGGCTCCTCTGTCCATAGGATTCTCCAGGCAAGAATACTGGAGTGGGTTGCCATGCAACCCACTGGAGGATCTCCACAGGATCCTCCTGACTTAGGGATCGAACCCGGTCTCCTGCACTGCAGGCAGATTCTTTACCATCTGAGCCACTAGGGAAGCCCTCTAAGGAATCTTTAAGTGATTTACCCAAGGTAGGGCTCAGGTGTATCTTTGCTCCTGTAGCCCAGACCACCTCCCACCAGTCCATGGGGCATCATATCCCCACCTTCTTACACCAATTCCATCCTACCCATGCTGATTTATCCCCCATTCAGTAGCTGACTCTCAGCCTCTGGTCAGCTAATGCCCCCAATTTAAAATCTCTTATTGCTTCCAGGACATCCCCTCCCCACCCCCATCCTTCCAAGACCTTTAGATTCAGAACCTTCCTCTTTTGACGCTTGTCCCAGACCTCTAGCCTAGGGGCCTGACCTTCAGGATGTTCCTGGTCAGGACCTGGCTCCCAGTGAGATCCTCAGCCCTGGTCTCACCCCTCACCGTGATCCTCCCCTCCTCCTCCTTGAGTCTAACACCATCCTTCTTCCAGGACACCGAAGGCTCTGGGTGGCCGCGTGGGGGCACGCATTCCATTACTGCTGGCTCTCCCACTGCCACCACCGCGTTCCCAGGAGACTGCCGGAAATCATCGCGGAGGACTGGAGAGAGGGAGAAAGAGAGAAAGCCAGAATGAATGACCAGAGGAATAAATAGGGTGTGGGGTGACATAACTGGGTGAGGACCCAGGAAAGGGTTTGGGGAAAGAGCTGGATCACCACCGCAGGCCAGAACTCTTCTTGGGCTGTGATAAGACCAGGCCCACTTCCTCCTCTGGCCAAGGAGAAGGTTTAAGGGAGGCTGCTGATGGGGTGAGATTGGGACTGGCTTCGGATGGGATTGCCCGCTGCCCTCCCACCTCCCCAAGGCGCTGGCGGGACCAGCAGACTCCTACCTGCCACTTCTAAAGAGGCGTTTCTGCTAGCCGCCGCCCCCAGGTAGTTGCGCGCCACGCAAGTGTAGACACCCTCGTCTGGCCGCGCGCGGCGCCCGTGCACGATGCGCGGGAAGAAGAGGGCGCCGCTGGGCAGCAGCAGGCGGTGGGCGCGCGGGTCCTCGCGCGCCGTGGCCACGCGCGCCCCATTCTTGTACCACTCGATGTTGGGCCGGGGCCGGCCCTCCGCGCGGCAGGGCAGCGTGGCCGGCTCGCCTCGGGAGACCAGCAGGTCTGGCGGCTGCTCCACGATGCGCGGCATCGCGTCCTCCGGCCCGATCCTTGACCCTGAAGTGGGGTGGATGGCGCAGATCATTCAGACCCGGAGATCAGGGGAGAGCGCGAGCCTCCAGAGAGAAAAAGAAGCCGACCCGCCCATCCTCTCTCTGGGTAAGGTGGAGTTTCTCCTTCTAGGCATCTGCCCCGCATGTTCTTAGGCTGGAAAGGAGGTGCCTGAGAACGGACGATCAGCAGAGGCGCAAGCGCCTAGGAAGCCTGAAGACTCCTGCCTCCTCTCCTGCCAAGTTCAAGTGCAAAGCAACTGGACCACTGCTTGGCAAGTAGACCGCGACTCTAGCCAACTGGTTTCCAGTCCCCCAGCCGCGCTGGTTCGCGGCTCATCCCTGATCTGTGAAAAGCTGACACTTGGTTGTCCACTGAAATGGAGAGACTGTGGCCCAGCCTGGGGAGCCCCTTAGGAAAGGGAAGAAGCGAATGATGGGCTGTGGCTTGGAACTGGAAGCGGCCCTTAACCTGGATTCTGTAACTGGGCAGAGTGCCCTTCTCATTGACGCCCCTGATAACCACGTTTCCTGATCTTTTTAAGTCACAAGAATTGAACACAACTGATGATGGAAGAATGACGCTTCTTTTCTAAGAAGGCATAGTTTTCAACAGATTATTCTGCAGGTTGATGTAGCCAAGAGAGGCTAAGAATCATTGAGAGAGGAATTCGTCTAACTTTTCTTGGTCACTCAGATTCGTTCACCCGCATGTCTGCTCCTGCCCCTTACTTGGTCTACACCCTTACTTGGTCTACAGACTTGGGCTCGCTTTTCATCTTCAGTTTGGGACCCAGGATCCAGGAGCCGGTTGAGCTCAGACACCCCACCTCCCGCTTCGTCAAAAATGGATTTGTACCCCGTAGTGGCCAGTAGGCGTCGCTGCCGCCTCGTCTAACCTGATGTCCTTAAATAACCAAGGACCACTCAAGGACCAGAGAACCTTCGGTTCTCTGCCTTCCTGCCCATCCCCTCCCTGCCCCTGTTCCAACACCCACGGGGACCTCAGTGGCTTCCAGCCACTGAGTGGTACTGAGTTTCATTTTCAGCCCCGGCTCTC
The DNA here is from genome assembly GCA_006410675.1 of Oreotragus oreotragus. Taxonomy (NCBI): domain Eukaryota; kingdom Metazoa; phylum Chordata; class Mammalia; order Artiodactyla; family Bovidae; genus Oreotragus; species Oreotragus oreotragus. The sequence goes on along the minus strand of SJYX01021456.1, from coordinate 357,140 downwards.
AGAAGTTCTTGAGACAAAGCTGCATGGTTTGCCCCAGCCTGGTGCTATCCTGGGATAGACTGTATAACCAGTTTGGGACAAGAAGATCAGTTTCCCTCCCACTTAAGGAAGGAAGAAAATTGTCTCGATTTCCTCCATCCTAGATGGAAATCTCTGTTTCTCACTCGTCTCTTCTCCTCTGTCCCATTCCAGTCCCCATTCAGGCAGACCAGACCCTCGGTGGGCAACCCTTTAGTGAGTGGTTAATGCTCAAGAAATGTTATGGAACTGACCAGGGTTGGAATCTCAGATGCCAACACTTCCTAGCTGTAAGAACTAGGGCAAATTATGAACTTCTCTGGGTCAAAGTTTCTTTACCTGTGTGTGGGAGTTGTGGTGGGTTGTCATAAGACAATGGTGTATGTAAAGAACTTGGGAGAAGGCACCACGAATATGGCTAATCTACCTTTAGTTAAGGGCTCTTTCTCCCTGGCCCACCTTACCTTATCTTGATCTCTACAGTCTCCACCTGAATCAGACTTTTCCAGGCTCCAATATTCCCTTTCCGCCCTTCACATAACCGCAGGTGTAATGGGAATTGTTTATTGTCAAACTTTACACTGCTTCTGTGACTATCGGGATATTATCCTCTCTGAGTCTGTTTCCTCAGCAGCAAATGTGACCATCAACGCATCTCAACGCACCTCCTGACATTTTCGAGTTTAAAGGAGGGAACGTGTGGCGACCACACTCTGTAAGAGCGCTGGGGGAGCAGAGAGGTTTCCAAAGTGTCTGTGGGGAGGGTTCTGTGCTTAATCCTCCTAGGAACCTAGGAGGGTCAAGAGATTGGGGAATCCCAGATCATTCCCCAATTTCTTTTTCCCTGCTCCCTCCATACATACCACGCCCTTCTCATCGGCTCTTTCCCCTTAATTCCTGTAGACACAGCTGTGGGCGCCCTTTCCCTGGAATTTCTTCCCTGTCATTCCCGGTCTCAGGAGATGCTTCGCAGCAGCTAATGAATAGCTAATGGCCATGCTAATGGGGCTCTGGGGCTCCTCCTCCAGCACCTGGAGCACCCCGCTCACAAACACACTCATTGGCAGGGTCTTCTGGCCACCTTGCAGTCCCCAGCACGGTGCTGATAGATTCGGGTGGGTAGAGGCAGAGGGATGGAGGCTGTGACCTCCAAAGCGGGATCAGCCGCAAAGGTGTTCAGGGAAGCGCGAGTTTCCGATGTGGCCGGCAGGGGCGCCATCGGGCTCTCCCCAAGCCCCCGGCGGTCCCTTCTCGCCGCCGCCCCGCCGAGCTCCGGGATAGCGCGCTGTCTCAGTCATTTATTAATCACCGTAATTAGAGGTAATGACCTCCCCGCCGGCGCTGCCCGCCTGCCACAGCTCTGCCGGGGTGGGCCTGCGGTGAGTTCTACCTCTGAGGGGCAAACTTGTAAGTTTCCCTGAAACGGTCGCCGCCGCTGTCGTCTTCTGTAGCAAACACATTAAACATTTCGGCGTCATCACCCTCGTCCTAAGTGAGTTCTTGGAAAACTTAGAGTCCCGAAGGGAAACCTGCGCCCTGGGTGGGTCACCGAGTGGCCCGGCTTGGCCCAGGCCCTCGGGTGACTGCGCCCCCTCCTCTATCCTCGGCGCAGTGGGTCCGGGCCTCTCATACTCCGGTTCTTCTCACCTGGGGTGGCCGTGGGCGTCGGTTGGGGAGGTGAGAAGTGGTGGACTCAGTAGCCATCTCCTTCCAAACCCTCGACCTCCCGACGATGTCCTCACTAAGATGCGTTAAGTTCGAAACTACCCATCGGTTCCCACCACCCGGGAGGCGCTGGGAAGCGCTGGAGGGCGCCGCTTGGTTCCGGACCTTAGGGCAGGAACGCTTTGGACTTCCCCGTGCGCGCCTCCCTCCCACCTTACCCCCATCCCTGGATCTGAAGTCCCCGCGGGGCAGGGTCTTACCGTTGAGAGAAGGATCTCCGGGGGGCAGCAGGCTTTGGTTGAGCGCCGCCACCGAGGAGTTGAAGCCGAAGAGCAGGTCGCTGGAGTTGGAGATGTCCCCGCCCAAGGAGTCCGCGAACAAGTTCATCTGTAGCAGCGTTTTGAGCAGGTAGCGCAGCATGGCGCGCCCAGATGGGGCCCGGGGCTGGGGGCTCAGGGCCCAGCCCCGGGGTCTAAGACCCGCGGGCCGGGAGCCGTAAGCCCCTCCACAGCCTCTACGCGCTGCCCCAGCCACGGTGCCGCTCTCCTGCCGGCGCGCCGGGGTACGGGGCGTGCCTCCGCGCGCCCTTCCTCCTTCCTTCTCTCTCCACCCCCCAGAGCCGGGGTCCCCTGGGAGCCGAGCGGCAGAAAGCAGGTGCCACGCCGATCACCGCGTCATTAAGGGATTAATCCGCCTCTCTCCGCCCTCCCACCCCCACCCCGACGGCCACTAGCAAGGCCAGAGACTAGAGTCGCCTAGCGCGCGAGTTGGAGTCCCCGCCCCGCGGCCTGCGCCCGGCTCCAGGCGTCCCGCGTCGGTTCTGGGCACCGCAGGAGAGTTTCTCTCCTTTCCCAAAGCACCCAAGATGAGGGATGAGACTCTGTCGGAGTCTGCCCCTGTGCCTGACTTCAAAGGAGGAAACCCTTCTCTCTGTTCCCAGCCCTTACGAAACTGAGGCAAAGCCCCAGATCGCTCCGCTAGCTCTCCAAGTCCTGAATGCCACTTCCCTCTACGTCCCTGGGTTTTGCGGCGGGAGTGCGGGCGGCTGGGTGGTTTTGGGGCGGGAGTTGGGGCTGCGTGGAGAGTAATTCCGCGGTGCGTCCACCTCTTTGCTCAGCAGTCGCTGCTTTGTAGCCGAGAGACCCGGAGATGAGACGCTGCGTCTTGACCCCAGAATCCTTACCCAGACCTCTTAATCTCGTGGTTCTTGCGGGATACTCCACAGGGATAAAACCTGAGGCGAAAGCCCAGGGAAACCCAGGAGCAGCTCACATCTATTGCTCTGCTCTGACTTATTTTATGCTCTGACTTATTGTTCTACTTTTTGGAGGAGACTGAATGGGAACTAGGGTGTCCGGGGCTAAGACAAAGAGCAATATTGTGTTTGTAAAGGCAAGTGCAAGAGAAGAGATGGGGTTGATGGACAACTCGCAGGAATCTGTTCAAACTTAATAACGATCCTCCTTGGTAGGAAGGAGGTCACAACAATCCCCACCCACCCCACACACCCGTCAGCTCCCAGCATGCTTCCGACTTTCCTGGAGTTCTTAATACCTGAAGACCTCCAAGTCATACCTACCTACCTGCACACACACACACACACACACACACACACACACACATAGAGTTTCTTAGGCTGTAGGTGGTCTTGGGATATCAGAGGAAGAGAGATCAGAGGCATCCTATTAGTTAATATCTGATATAAGGCCCTGCTGATGGTGGAGTTCCGGTTCAGTCAGATAAGAGTTCCGGTTCAGTCTATGATAAGATCAGCTTTGGGGTGGCTGCTTCCAAAGTGGGAAAAGGCAGGGAAACAGGTCAAGATTCTGGGGGAGGAGTGGGGTACCACACAGATGTAGACTCCAGACTAAGGTAAGTCAAGAGTTGGGTATTTCAGGCAGGCAGCTCTCAAGTGAACCAGAGACTTAGTCAAGGGGTGAGGGCTTGTCTCAAAACACCTCCCTCAATCCTCAGGGCAAATGAACGAATGTTTGGGTGTCTTCTTATCGCCACCCCTTCCTTCCCTCCCCACTCCAGCTCTGCCCGGGCGAAGTGAGGTAGCAAGGCCAAAAGCACGAGGTGCGGAAGTGGGGGATGAGGAAGAGAGATCAGAGGCATCCTATTAGTTAATATCTGATATAAGGCCCTGCTGATGGTGGAGTTCCGGTTCAGTCAGATAAGAGTTCCGGTTCAGTCTATGATAAGATCAGCTTTGGGGTGGCTGCTTCCAAAGTGGGAAAAGGCAGGGAAACAGGTCAAGATTCTGGGGGAGGAGTGGGGTACCACACAGATGTAGACTCCAGACTAAGGTAAGTCAAGAGTTGGGTATTTCAGGCAGGCAGCTCTCAAGTGAACCAGAGACTTAGTCAAGGGGTGAGGGCTTGTCTCAAAACACCTCCCTCAATCCTCAGGGCAAATGAACGAATGTTTGGGTGTCTTCTTATCGCCACCCCTTCCTTCCCTCCCCACTCCAGCTCTGCCCGGGCGAAGTGAGGTAGCAAGGCCAAAAGCACGAGGTGCGGAAGTGGGGGATGGGGGAGAGAAGGGGGAAGCAGAGGGAGGCTGCACCCTGGGAACTGTTCTTTCAGCACCCTGTCTGCCCTTGCTGGACTAGGGATCTGGGCCCCCCCAGATGATTTAAATCTGAGCCGACCTTGAGGTAGGGTAGATGGGAGAGGCGCTGGTGACACATTCATTCTAAAGCACTGGATACTAAGAGGCAGGATCCGGTCCTTGCTCCAGAGCGAAGTTGCATTCAGATAGGAGAAGTGGTAAGGGATAGATTTTTCCTTCAGAAATCAACCCCTTTTAGGAATGACAAACCCAGATGGCCCAATCCTGTATTTGCCTATGAGAAGACTTCACACTCTGGACCTGTTTGCTGGTTGTTCAGGAGAAATCGGACCACTTGCTCTGCTGTGATAATTCAGGACCCCTCTGCTCCCCCTCCTGCAGACCCACCCGGGTCACCTGGGTTCCATCACACCAGAGGCTGAGCCGGGACAGGAATCCAGCCTCCTGTCTCGGGGTGGGGAGGGCTGCAGCAGACAGGAATCCACATCCTGCCATGTGGCTCCTGCCCCATCCTAATCCCCTGATTTGCTCCCGGTTGGCCTCTCAGCAAACACAGGGCCTGCCAGCGTCTGGGGGCTTGTCACCCTGTTAGCGGATTTGTTCCTGGAGACAGCGCAGTTAATTGGCCCTTTATGTGGGGATCAGGGCTATTTGCTCAGGGTTCCCTGAGCGGAGGCTGCAACTTAGCCCATGGGCAAGGCTGCCTCCTAAAACCTGGCATCCTATGTGTGGAGGCTGGACAAAGTGGGGCCACTCTCTTCCTTTCCCAGACTCTCCTGGCCCAAATCTCCCGGCCCTCTTCTATACCTCACCTCTTCCCCATACCCTTTTGTTCTTGTTTCTCTCTGCTCTTTTCTTCCTTGTACTTCTTTGCATCTCTAGAATACACTCCCTTTGAATCAGCTCAACTGAATACCAAGAGGGTGCAGTACTCATCTGGGGTGTACTGAAGAATAAACACCTCCCACCTGCAGCCTAAGTCCCAGCCCCTCCAGGCAGGGTCCCTGGAGCCCTGGACTTAGTGGAGGGTGGGGCAGAGGCTGGGCAGAAAAAGCCCAGCCTCCGTTTCTTAAGGTCAGATGGACAGGCTTGACAGTACCCTTGCACCATTTTTTCCTTTCTTTTCTTTTTTGGCCACCCTTCATGGTACATGGGATCATAGTTCCCTGACCATCAGATCGAACCTTGGCCCCTGCAGTGGGAGCTCAGAGTCTTAACCACTTGACCACCAGCCAAGTCTCTGCCCTGTGCCTTTTCAAGTCCAGCTGTTCCCACAGACACTTCTGGAAGGAGTTTGCCTTTTCTCTATCTCCTCACTGCCTGCGCCCCACCACCTCGCCCGACACAACTGTACGATTCTGGCTTCTACCTCTTTCTTAGAGAGAGTAGGTATCTCGCTGCATCTGTCTGTTTCTTAACCTATAGCACATGGGCACTGGGACAGCATCTAAAGCGCTCCAAAAGCTGGCAAAAAGAAGAGAGAGTGGCAAGAGGCAGGGAGGGTGGGGAGAGCAGACTGTGGAGAGAGAGGGTAAGTTTCCTCTAATGGGTTATGGCATCTGGTGGGAAGAAATGCGTGTCTGGAGCAGGGGTGCATGGGCGTGGCCGTGGGTGTCTTTGGAGAGAACAGCTACCCCAGGCCAACTTCCTTGGCCTCGTGCCATCACATGAGGCCAGAGAATGTAGCTGGGGGTTTTCAGTGACAGAGCTGGGGGCTGCATGGGAAGCTTCTTGGAGGTTCAAAGCCTGAATGCCAGCTGGTTGTGGATGAGCTGCTGGCATGTAATTGCCTCTCTCACACTGATTACTGCCCCTGCCTGCCTCTCTCCAGTACACACACACACACACACATACACACTCCCATACACACGCCCAGTCCATTTACATCCCCCCAGAGCCTGTAGCGCCCCATCACTCTCTGCCTGGATCCCTTCCCGGGGCACTGATACACAGTGAGCATATGTGTGTGTTTTGGTTGGGGGAGGGGGGACAAGGTTCGAACATCTGTCCCCCACCCCTACCAGCCTATGCCTGTGAATGGCCCAGCAGGCTTGCTGGCTTCAGAGCAGTGATGCCAGGGGGCGGTGACTCAGCCGGCAGGGGCCAGAGGGCCAAACAGGAGGGGGGATCAGAGAGCAAAGAACAGGCCCCCGGCTGGAAAGCAGACAGCAGGAGCCTTACCCGGGCAGGAGCTAGGGTCTGTTGGCTCAGCCCCTGGAGCTGCTGAGATAATAGGCCAGGGCCGCTGTCCTAGAGCGCCCCCACCCCGACCCCCAGGAGGAGCCTGAAGGGAGTTTACTGTGCAACACATACCACCAGGTCTGGAAATCTGGAGGCAACCAGGTAGAAATGTCCACATCCCAGTGCGGGTGAAACAAAGGCTAGGGAGACCAAGAGCTTTCCTGGTTCCTGTTATTAAACTTGGTACAGAGCAAGCACCCCATAAATATTTGTTTATCGACTAAATCCAATAAACAAACATTTATTTAGTTAGTCCTCATAACAACTGCCCCTTCAGAGCCCACTAACCTTCTCTCTCTGCCTCCCATTCACTCTCATTCTCCTTCTCTCCCCTCGCCCCTTCTCTCTCTCATTTTCCTAGGGCTGGCATAACAGGAAACCACAAACTGGGCACACTCGTGAAGCTAAAAGTCACTTCCGACTCTTTGCGACCGCATGGATGGTAGCCCACCAGGATTCTCTGTCCATGGGATTCTCCAGGCCAGAATCCTGGAGTGGGTAGTCATTCCCTTCTCCAGGGGACCTTCCTGACCTAGGGATCGAACCTGGATCTCCTGCATTGCAGGCAGATTCTTTACCAGATGTCTGAGCCACCTAGGAAGCCCCAGATAGACTACAGCAACACAAATTTATTCTCTTTTGTGGGCTGCAAGTCTGAGCTCAAGGGCTGTGCTCTTTCTGAAGGCTCTTAGGAAGATCTTTCTTGTCTCTTCTAGCCCAGATAGTTGCAGGTAGTCGTTGGCATTCTTCAGTTCGCTTATGCATCACTCCAACCCCTTCCTTTTTCTTCACATGGCATTCTTCCCTGCATGTGTATGTCTCAGGACACCAGTCACTAGATTAGAGCCCAACCCAGTCCACTGTGACCTCTTCTTAACCACTGCAAAGTCCTATTTCCAAGTAAGGTCACGTTCTGAAATTTAACCTAATACACCTTCTTCTTCTGTTTTTCTTCCAGTAGTAACCCACTCCAGTATTCTTGCCTGGGAAACCCCATGGACAGAGGAGTATGCCAGGTTACAGTCCATGGGGTCACAAAGAGTCGGACGCAACTGAGCAACTAACACTTTCACTTTCCCCACTCTATTATTTCTGATACTCTCCCAGGGACCCTATTTTGCCACTTTAAAATATCAGTTGAGTCGCTCAGTGGTGCCCAACTCTTTGCATCCCCATGGACTGCCTCGAGCCAGGCCTCCATGTCCACCACCAACTCCCGGAGCTTGCTCAAACTCATTGCTGTTCATAGAGTCAGTGATGCCATCCAACTATCTTATCCTCTGTCGTTCCCTTCTCCTCTTGCCCTCAATCTTTTCCAGCATCAGGGTCTTTTCAAATGAGTCAGCTCTTCGCATCAGGTGGCCAAAAGTATTGGAGTTTCAGCTTCAGCATCAGTCCTTCCAATGAATATTCAGGACTGATTTCCTTTAGGATTGACTGGTTGGATCTCCTTGCAGTCCAAGGGACTCTCAAGAGTCTTCTGTAACACAATATTTCAAAAGCATCAATTCTTTGGTGCTCAGCTTTCTTTATAGTCCAACTCTCACATCCATACATGACTACTGGAAAAACCATAGCTTTGACTAGATGGACCTTTGTTGGCAAAGTAATGTGTTTGCTTTTTAATATGCTGTCTAGGTTGGTCATAGCTTTTCTTTCAAGCAGCAAGCGTCTTTTAATTTCATGGCTTCAGTCACCATCTCCAGTGATTTTGTAGCCCCCCAAAATAAAGTCTCTCACTGTTTCCATTATTTCCCATCTATTTGTCATGAAGTGATGGGACCAGATGCCATGATCTTAGTTTTCTGAATGTTGAGTTTTAAGCCAACTTTTTCACTCTCCTCTTTCACTTTTCATCAAGAGGCTCTTTAGTTCTTCTTCACTTTCTGCCATAAGGGTGGTATCATCTGCATATCTGAGATTATTGATATTTCTCCCGGCAATCTTGATTCCAGCTTGTGCTTCATCCAGCCCAGCATTTCACATGATGTACTCTGCATATAAGCTNAAGGGTGGTGTCATCTGCATATCTGAGGTTAATGATATTTCTCCTGGCAATCTTGATTCCAGCTTGTGTTTCTTCCAGCCCAGCGTTTCTCATGATGTACTCTGCATATAAATTAAATAAGCAGGGTGACAATATGCAGCCTTGACGTACTCCTTTTCCTATTTGAAACCAGTCTGTTTTTGTCCCATGTCCAGTTCTAACTGTTACTTCCTGACCTGCATATAGGTTTCTCAAAAAGCAGGTCAGGTGGTCTGGTATTCCCATCTCTTTCAGAATTTTCCACAGTTTATTGTGATCTACACAGTCAAAGGCTTTGGCATAGTCAATAAGGCAGAAATAGATGTTTTTCTGGAACTCTCTTGCTTTTTCGATGTTGCAGTTGATGTTGTCAATTTGATCTCTGATTCCTCTGCCTTTTCTAAAACCAGCTTGAACTAGGAATAACACAGCAACTGGGGGAAAAAAATGTTAATGCAGTTATTCTTCATAGTAGTAGTCTAGGCTACTTCTTTTGACCCTTGTTCTCAAGATGTCTATGGTAAGCAAGACTCAGCAGGAAAATGGATGTGACTGGAATCTGCAAGTTTGTTTATATTATATGAGTGCAATAATGTAAATAATGCAAGAAAATGACCCTTCAGGGTACCTACGAAAATGATACCAATGGTGTTGATAGAACCACAGATGCTTTTTTCTTCTTCCTTCCTCTTTAATGGGACTTGCAAATACTTTGCAAAAAGTAATTTATCTTTTATGTATTCTATTATGAATTCAATAAATATCTATCGAACATCCCTATCTGCCAGTCACTCTGCTAGGAAGCACCAAGTACACAGTAGCAAAAAACAAAACCTGATAACAAACACATACCTTCTGGAAGTTCACATTCTGGTGTGTGTATAGCATTCTAGTGTGTGTAGTAGGGGGTGAGGGGCAGCTATCAGACAATAAACAAAGTAAATAGAATATTATAAAGCATGCCTAATAGTCATAAAACTGATAGGTAGGAATTTTTGCTTATTCATTGCCAACATAGACATTTTCAAAACCAAATAAAAGATGGCATAGGAATGGAATTACTAGAAGTCCAAACTAAATGGATTCATATGCCATCCCCCCATTGTCCCCACCACTTAAAAGCAAAACTACCATTTCCACTAACTGACCTCAAAGCACTCTGCTTAACACTGTATAGTTCTTATCTGGTTATATTACCATTGCTGAAGACATATTTTCATCTTTTCAAGCCGAGACTTATGAATAGACAAACTTTGGAAATAGTGGAGTAGAGACAACCATTGCTTTTATATTTTAATAAACATATCACAAATGAATCTCACTTTGAATGTAAAGCCTTGATGTATGAATAGCCATTTATTATTTGAAAAATTTCATTATAAACCTTCCATCTCAAAGAATACATATTTGTAAATGGAACTTTTCCATCAGAAAATGCAACTTTGAAAATGCGTTCTCATAAACATTATGATTCTCACAAAACTAATGCAAATTTTACATGGAGCTGTATCTGTGTGGACAGAACTGTACACATGACCCACAGAATATCATTCTGCCATCGACTAGCAACCAATAGAACTGCAGCCTCTGAGGTTGAAAGACAGTTGAGAATTGCATATTTGTACCTGTGAACAGTAAACTATGGAAGTCTGTGAGAATAATCACAGTTGCACTAAACTTTTTGAATGATTTTAGATTTTCAGGTGAATCATTTTGCAGCTAAGTGAAGGGAACTGTGCATATTCTGTCTTCTGTTTTATACTCTGAAGATGAAGTTTGTATCAACTACAAATTAATGTGTATATTTTTTAAAGGGTAGAATAAATATGTTCACTTAATATTCATGACCCATTTGGTAACGTGTCTTAAAAATTAATAGCATGCATAACGTTGTGTTTTTAATGAAACAATTTGAACATTCCTTACAATGTGCAATGACTGCGTTTGTTTTATATAATGAAAGTAATTCACCAAGTACAGCATGATTAGCTGTTTGCTGCAAAGGGTACTCCACAAATCCCCATGCTAGAGGAATTATGATTTGGGGGTAAGCTATTTCAAACCTCAATAACTTTGTTCCCTTTGGGTAATGGTAGGAATATGTTTTATTGATTTTTCTCAAAACATCCAGTGCTTTTCAATGAAGCAAAAGTTTCAAGTATCTTCATGCAGTAATTTCAAAACTCCCCTCAAACTATAAACAAAGATTCTTTTTCATATATAGTTTAGTATATATGAAGCAATACATATTATAATGAAGATCAGGCTGAGAACAAAAAGGAAAGGTAATTATAGATAAAAATCATCATCCAAAGTAATACCTTTCTCAGAGAGCCAGAAGCATGCCTTTCTAGCAGATGGTATTTAACCCTTCCTTTCACAGGACATGTACTTTCTTTCAAGATACCAATCTGTACAACAATAAGGAAGATTAAAACAAATAGCACATCCATCATCTAACTATAAAATCTTTACATAAGAATTATAACCTTACTAATAAGTAAAAAATTAGTCTAAAATTTATAGAAAATTTATCTGTAGGTATTTGTTAAATGATTCAGTGAATTTTCTTTTAACCACAAAGGAATGAACTATTAATATTACAGAGTTTTTGACTATAGATTTTTAAGACATTTCTTCAATTAATAGACAACTAATTAGAGTTAATAGCTCATCATGTATAAATACTTTTTGGATACTCTAAACATTCTTCTGGGCTTTCTCAGGTGGTAAAGAATCTGCCTGCAATGTAGGAGACACAGCTTGGATCCCTGGGTCAGGCACATCCCCCGAGAAGGAAATGGCAACCCACTCCAGCATTCTTATCTGGAGAATCCCATGGACAGAGGAGCCTGGCAGGCTACAGTCCATGGAGTCACAAAGAGTCAGACAAGAGTAAGTAACATCTTCACTTTTCACAAACATTCTTCTATAAAGAGGGACTAAGTGGAGAAGGGGACTATGGGTGACTTTTGTTTTTCCTTCTTATATTTTTTGGGATTCTGGATAGAAGTTTTTCTAAAAGCTGTTGTCTTTTAAGATAAACATTATATGAACATTATTTATATTATTTCGTTCTTAATCAGATTCATTTATAGATGACACAAATTTCTCTCACCTACAACCAACTTATCATAAATTTCAAATGATTAATATACAACTAAAAATGTTACCAATTTTCCCCCTAGATATAAGGAAATATTACTTAATATTATTAAAAAATTTTACAGCGTGCATCTATGTTGTACTTCTATGGACGTCCCTGGTGGCTCAGCCAGTAAGGAGTCTGCCTGCAATGCAGGAGACCCAGGTTCGATCCCCGGATTGGGAAGATCTCCTGGAGAAGGAAATGGCAACCCATTTCAATATTCTTGCTCTGAAAAATCCCATGGATGGAGGAAACTGGCAGCCTACAGTCCATTGGGTCGCAAAGAGTTGGACATGACAGAGGCTTCACTCACATGTTGTACTAGACATGTTCATTTTTAATCATCACAAAAATCCCCTGAAGCAGTATCATTCTCACTTTACAAGTAAGAAAATTGTAGCCCAGTTAAATATGTTCCCTAGACTTACACAACTCATAGTTTGTGATTTTAATCCTTGTCTAGAGAAGGCAATGGCAACCCACTCCAGTGTTCTTGTCTGGAAAAATCCCATGGACAGAGGAGCCTGGTAGCCTGCAGTCCAAGGGGTCATGAAGAGTTGGACACGACTAAGCGACTTCACTTTCACTTTTCACTTTCATGCATTGGAGAAGGAAATGGCAACCCATTCCAGTCTTCTTGCCTGGAGAATCCCAGAGACAGCAGAGCCTGGTGGGCTGCCATCCATGGGGTCGCACAGAGTCAGACACGACTGAAGTGACAGCAGCAGCAGCAGCAGAGGACTCAAGTTCTCCTAACTATACATCATCACAAGGAAGAGAGCTGGAAATTTATAGGGATTTAAAATGAACAGAAAAATCTGCTCTGCCATGAATGCTTTTACCATCTAGTTTTAAAGAAGATACAAGAACACTAAATGATTTAAAATAATATTGTTAATACCCATTTGTCATACACTGTGCTAAACACTTTACATGAATCATGTCCTTTATTCCCACAAATGCCATCTGACAAGTTTCTACATAAATGTCACTTTTTCTGAGAAGTATTCTTCAGCCCCGTGATCTACGCTAGGCCCCCAAGTTGTAGGTTCACCATAAACCATCTTCTTCTTCTTTCATTGTATTCCTTCCAATTTTAGATTTTCTATTTACTGGGTAAAACGCTTCATGAGGGAAAAAAAAAATGACTCCTCTTTGCCCCCACTCTTCCCACAAGGTATTGGTCACATTTTAAAACAGTGGACAGAGGAAAAAATGGAAAATACTTATCTTTCCTGAGTCACTCAAAACAACAGTAAAGTATCCACTCAAGCCACAGTAAATTTTTTGTTGTTCTACCAGTTTTTGCTTTTAAATTTTTGCAAAGTTGTGTTGGTTTCTGCCATACAATAAGAATCCATCATAAATACACATATTTCCCCTCTGTCTTGATCCTCCCTTCCTCCTCCGAGTCCCACTCCTCTAGGTCATCACAGAGCACCAGACTGGGTTCCCTGTGTTATATAGCAACTTTTCAGCAACTATCCATTTTACACATGATAGTGTGTATATGTTGATGCTACCTTCTCCATTCATTCCACTCACTCCCTTCCACACTGTGGACTTGTGGACATAGCACACTCTTTCACTCAGTATCTCACTGGCACTGTAGCTACCACCAATATCTTTCTCTGATAACTTTCTAAAACTCCCTCTCAACTCCAAATTTTGCTTCATATTCTTCATTCTCCACCCTCTCTCATCTTCTACATCTCTTAAATTTCAAATCTAGCTTTCTTTCCATTCTCAGGCTCTATTTATTATTCTACAGCTTCCCAAGTGACTCAGTGGTAGAGAATCCACCTGTCAATAAGAAGACCAGGTTTGATCCCTGGGTGGGGAAATCCCCTGGAGAAGTAAACAGCAACCCACTCCAGTATTCTTGCCTGTTAAATCCCATGGACAGGGGAGTCCGGTGGGCTAGAGTCCATGGGGTTGCAAAGAGTCAGACGTGAATGAATACACACACATTGATTATTCTAATTCTACTCAACAAAGGCTCAAAGACTGGAATGAAAAACAAAATGAACAGAGGGGAAAGGGGGAGAAATGTCTGAGATGTGTCCTGGTACCCAAGAGAACTCAGTGAGTCATGGGGCAACCTGAGTGGGAAAAGTACTAGGCCTTCCCCATGCCCTCAATTTCATTTCTACTTCTTCACTGAAAATGAAATATTTTCTTTCTGGTAATGGATATTAACTATTCCTCAAATGTCAAGAGCTTAGCAAAGAAGTTTTGTAAATCAATGTAACAAATCTGCTCAAAACAACAAAACTCTTAAGACAAAAATAGATCCCAAAACATTAAGATCAGATTGGATACACTCTGAAGATATTATCTTTAGAAAGAATGCGAAAGTTGAAAAAAGTGTAAAATGTCTATTTTGGAAGAAGTTTTTAAGAGGCATGTTTTTCATTGACCATCCAAGTGCTATTTCAAGAACTCTCTAAAATGCCTATAAAGACGCATGCTTATGTGTGTGTGTGAGAATGCACATTCACTGTGAAGATCACCAAAACTAGGACAATCAAAACCTGATACCATTAAATATCCTGATTATGAGTTATACTTGTGCTAAGTCACTTCAGTCATGTCTGACTCTTTGGACTATAGCCTGCCAGGCTCCTCCATCCGTGGGATTCTCCAGGCAAGAATACTGAAGTGGGTTGCCATTTTCTTCTCCAGATCTTCCTGATGGAGAGATGGAATCTGTGTCTCCCTTATTGGCAAGCAGGTTCTTTACCACTAGCGCCACCTGGGAAGTTATCTTTAATTGTACATCTGTATGTCTCTAGTTGAAGTAGACAGGCCACCACAGAGATTCTCATGGGGAGTTTGGAGAGTAGATTTGAAACAGCATTTTGCTACTCACACATATTACTCATCTTCTCACTCACGGTGCTGGCATGAGACTGCAGCCAGGCCTGCAACTCCAACTTCACCTGCATCTCATTCAGTATAACTAACTCCTGGGCCAGGTGTATATGTTTCACCACAAGACAACAAGCTCCTGAATTTCTGCAGGACATTCATTTCATCAAAGTCAAAAGTCACAAGAAGCGACACTTCAATCAGTCCTCACTGACTTTAGCCTGTGTATCCCAACTTGCTCTTATTCTCTCCCAATTTGTATCTATCTGCCCTTCACAACTGCTTGGGGACTTTAAGCTCCAAGATCAGATCACTTGGGAAGACAATGAGCAGTGCAGAGACTCAGTAAATTCCAGAATTTCAAAATATCTAAGTCCTATGTGTCTGTGTGTATCTGTTTCTCCCTTTTAACCCTAACTGATAAATACTGTCTGAGTCAATGAACATAAGTATCTCACCTAATCATTTAGCCAAGAAAGGAAATTTGTTGATAGAGGCAAACGCAGGAAAACTGCAGGGGCTAAGAAGTTAAAAAGTCAGTGAGAAGGAACAAGACTCATGCCAAGCACTATTTTAACCACTGGACACACTGATACAAGTAACAAGAGAGACATTCCTCCCTTCATGTTGTCTGCATTGCCTTTGATCGCTGCCTCCTGTACAATGTCAGGAACTTCTGTCCACAGTTCTTCAGGCACTCTGTCTATCAGATCTAATCCCTTGAATCTGTTTGTCACTTCCACTGTATAATCATAAGGGATTTGAATATAGTTTAAAATATTGTTTTATTATTGTAAGCTTAATACATGCTCATGGGGCTTCCCAGGTGGTGCAGTGGTAAACAGTCTGCCTGCCAATGCAGGAGATGCAAGAGATATGAGTTCAACCCTTGGGTCAGGAGGTTCCCCTGGAGAAGAAAACGGGAACCCACTCCAGTATTCTTGTCTGGAGAATCCAATGGACAGAGAAGCCTAGCAGGGTACAGTCCATGGAGTGACAGAGCCGGACACAACTGAGCGACTGAGCACACACACAGAGTACATGCTCGTGCAAAAATATTCAAGCAGAATAAAAGAGTATAAGGTGAAGAAAGTGCTCACACCATTCTTATCCTTCTTTATGGCAACCTACTCCAGTACTCTTGCCTGGAAAATCCTATGGGCGGAGGAGCCTGGTAGGCTGCAGTCCACGGGGTCGCTAAGAGTCGGGCACGACTGAACATCTTCACTTTCACTTTTCACTTTCATGCATTGGAGAAGGAAATGGCAACCCACTCCAGTATTCTTGCCCGGAGAATCCCAGGGACAGAGGAGCCTAGTGGGCTGCCATCTATGGGGTCGCACAGAATCAGACACGACTGAAGTGACTTAGCAGTAGCGGCAGCAACCACAGATTGCTTCTTGTGTATCCTTCCAGATTTTATTTTACTTTTAAAATATTTATTTCTTTGGCTGTACTGGGTCTTAAATGTGGAACCCTGAATCTCCAGTCTTTCTTGCCTCAGGTTGGATCTTTAGCTGCAGCACGCAAACTGTTAGTTGTGGCATGTGGGATCTAGTTTCCTGACCAGGAATTGAACCTGGGCTCCAGGGCATTGAGAATGTGGAATCTTAGTCACTGGACCATCAGGGAAGTCCCCAGATTTTAAAAAGCATATATATAGAACATAAATATGATCACATTATTTGTTCTGTTTTGCAGCCTGTTATTTTTAGCTTACCATTTAGGGTATCCTTTCACATCAGTATATATATATAGTCTCCATCTTTTTTACTTTAATAACTGCATAACATTGGTCATTGCATAAATTTATCATATGCTTGTATTCAGATTCCTATTTATGGAGATTTGGATTGCTTCTCAATTTTTTGTATAAACAATGCTACAAAGAAACAACATATATATATATATATATATATTTGCACATATGTGTATCTGTAAGCTAAATTCTTAGAAGTTGAAGTATAGAGGTGAATAATAACTAACAATAGCTAATGTTTACTGAGTGGTTCCCTTCATTCATCTGTCTAGCAGATGTTCTTGCATGTATGCTAAGCCTCTTCCATTGCTTCCGACTCCATGCAACCCTATGCACTGTAGCCTGCCAGGCTCCTTTGTCCATGGGATTCTTCAGGCAAGGATACAGGAATGGGTTGCCATGCCCTTCTCCAGGGAATCTTTCCGACCCAAGGATCAGACCCGCGTATCCTGCTTGGCAGGCATTTTCTTTACTGCTGAGTCACCATGGAAGCCCCCTTTCTAACCTGCTTATATCCCTCTCCTTAAGTGCTGATCCCGAGCATGCTCGTCCAGTGAGTCTCTGCGCTATTTCACCAGCTCTGTTCCTCCTGCCCATCTCCACGGCCCCTGCCTTAGTCCAGGTTCTCACCATCTTTCACGACTGCAAAGTAACTCTGTGTTCAGTCTCCTACTGGGAATCCATCACCTACACTGCTGCTTCGAGGAGCTGTCATATATTTGTTCAACCCCCATTTAGCAAGCAACTGCCAAGTGCCAGATACTGAGCTATGTGCTTGTCTCTGATGTTTAAATCTGATCATGTCAATTGTCTGCTTAAAAATTGTAATCCCTAGAGGAAGTGGCAACAAGTGTTGCCATAGTTCAGATAATGCCTGCTGATTCCTGGTCTTCCCTGTTACCCTCCCCTCACTCCATGCCTCTGGCCAGCCACATCCCACCACCAAGCAGCCTTTTCCTTTCACAGGTGGTGCTCTCTCTACTTCTGTGCCTTAGCTCGCGCCATTCTCCATTTCCTCTTCCTGAAATGCCATCTCCCCTCTGTTCTTCACTGGCAGGACTCCTTTCATCTGGCAATCCACCTTCCGTCACCTAAAATTAGTGAAGCCCTCCCTGACTCTCCCAGACCACTTGGTTTATTGCCCTACTGTCTAACTGAACATGTGATGCTTTAATTATTTGCTGACATAACTGTCTTCCCCCTGAACTCCAACGTCCCCTTCGAGAGCTGGAGCTACATCTTACACATCCTTGAACCCTCGGTGCCTAACACAATGTGTAGCGTGGCATTTATTGTGAACTTACAATTGCCAGTTCTGTTCTAGGTGCTTTATTCATATAATTCTCCTATTAACTCAATAAATAGGTTCTGTTGTTACCCTCATTTTACAGACAGGGAGACGTAGGCACTGATTCAGTTAAGTAACTTGCCCAAAGTTACTTAGGTGGCTACTAAATGGAGGATCCAGATTTTTAAACTCAGTCTGTTCCTGCACCTGTGTGATTGGTACACCACCTCTCTGTGAAAGACCTGCATCTGAGGATATAGAAGGAAGACTTCCCTGTTCCCCACCCTCAGGTGCTTATGTATAATTCATAATTCTAGTAACAGAGTGACCTCTATAATCAAGTCGCTAAGTATAATCCACCAAGATTTCCAGATCTTTTTCTACCGTTCTGTTTTTACTTCTGAAATCCCTTAGTCCCTGGTATCTATCAGTTTTAAACGTACTGTTCTTTGTGTTTGCACATTTCTATAATTCCTGGAACTTTCACAGTTTCAGGGCAGTCAGAAATGGACTATGTTCTTTATCATTATCTGTCTTAATTTCCCAGTCTCAACCTTTCTCTGTCTCTCTCTCTGCTTCTCCCTATCCCGCTGTCCCTCTGCGGGTGTGTGTGTGTGTCTATGTGAGCATAAAATGCACAAAGAAAGAGACCAATTAAGATCTTCAGATCCCCTGCCTCCAAGAGAAGGAGTCTCATTTTTCAATTAAAGAGGACTATTCCCTGGCCTCTAATGATTTACATTCAGAGGGAAATGCTTTTGCGTTAAATACACGAGAAAGGCTTTCCACTGCACATCACTGAGGCTTTAGTCTCTGTGTTTCTTGTGTTGCTACCTGTGTTCATAGATTTCTTAGTATTCATTGTGAATAACAGACTGATTTCCAGTGTCTTCAGGGGTCCTTCTGCCCTGGACTCCTACCTGCCACTGCTCTCCATTGATTTTTGGCTTCCTACACCAGAAGAGCCTCTGTTTCACCGACATATCCTGAACCTCAATTTCTTGGAATGAAGATGACTCCAAGATCTTTCTCAGCTTCCATGGTAAAGCCATGGAAAAGCCAGCGTCATTGTGACCTCATTCCCCATTTACACATGCAGAGATGTCACCATTCTGACAAGTCAGAGGCCTCCAGTCTTCCTTTTCTATGTCCTCTCCTTTACCATGGCTTTTCTTCCATCTCTCTCTCTCCTTCCATCTTCCCTACCCCCCATCCTGCTGCCTGTTTATTTTTAAAGCCTTACCTCCTAGTCCTGATTGCAAGGCTTATAAATATTCAACATTTCCTAGAAGCAGTCTCTGAATGATATTTCACTACTCAGTGTCGTTAACCCATCCAATCAGAAATGGAGCTAGACTTTCCTCAGGGTCGCTTCCCTCCACCCCCTTGAGCCTGCACTACCAGCATGGGGGCCTTATTTTCCTCTCCAAGGTCTTCATCATAAAGGGACGACCCACTGTGACTTTGGAGCCCTTTATGGATTCCAGCCTTGACAGGCCTGAGACCCCCATCTCTAAATGTGAGAATTTCCAAATAGTTCCTCACAAGACGGTTCACTTATTCCAGAGCAATAATCCTGGCATTTAAGGAGGAGAAGGAAAGATAGGTCTGGAATTATAATCCAGGTGGAAAAACTGTAAACCCTGAGCCTGGTGCACAGAAGACATTCAGTAAATATTTTAGTTGTTTTGAGTGATTTCTATGCATATGAAAAAAATGGAAAGAAAACTAAACCAAACTATAAACAATGGTTGGTTGAGAACGAGGGAACACATGCAATTTTTCATCTTTGTTTCATTTAAAAATGTTTTGAAAAAAGTGTTTTGTTAATAATAGAAAATATGAAATTGTTAAGTTCTTTTTGTATAATTTTATTTATTATTTTTATCTTTGGCTGTGCCGAGTCTTCCTCGCTGCGCAGGCGTTTCTCTCGTTACAGCAAGCGGCAGCTACACTCTAGCTGCGGTGCTCCGGCCTCTCATCACAGCGGCTTCGCTAGTTGCAGAGCCTGGGCTACAGAAGCTGCAACATGTGGGCTTGGTAGTTTTGGCTTGCTGGCTTAGTTGCTCCGAGGCATGTGGGATCTTCCCAGATCAGGGATTGAACTCGTGTCTCCTGCATTGGCAGGCAGATTCTTTACCACTGAGCCATCAGGGCAGCCCTGAAATTGTCATTTTTAAAAATCTTTATTTTTTGGTCATACCCACGCAGCGTGTTGGATCTGAGTTCCCTGACTGGGGATCGAACCTGCGGCCCTGCCTTAGGAGTGTGGAGTCTTAACCACTGGAACCACCAGAGAAGTCCCATAAAATTGTCATTTTAAAGGGTTTAGTGCCCAAACCCAGGCATCGGCCAATCTCTTCTTACCTGCACTGGTTTGGAGAAAGGCTCAGCAAACCCACAGCTCTTTCGATTGGAGGGAAGAGAGATGTGGGAACAGGAAACAAGTGCAGGGAGTCAGAGAATGGTAGGTCCCTTTGCAAAGATCCTCCCTAAACCTTTCTGCTCATCCAGGCGTGGCTTGAATCCTTCCAGCAACAGGGAGCTCAAAACCTGATGGGAGGGGTTTCCCTGGTCGTCCAGTGGTTAAAAATCTGCCTTGTAACACAGGGTACAGCCGTTCGAGTCCTGGCCTGGGAAGATCTCAAATGCTGCAGAGCAAGTGAGCCTACGCGCCACAGCCAGTGAGCCTGCGCTCTGAGCCCGTGCCCCACGACTCCTGAAGCCGGCACGCACTAGAGCCTGTGCCCCGCTGCGGGAGAAGCCCATGCACAACTGGAGAAAGCCTGCAAGCAGCAACGAAGACCCAGCACAGCCCAGAACCACAACTGGAGAAAGCCTGCAAGCAGCAACGAAGACCCAGCACAGCCCAGAACCACAACTGGAGAAAGCCTGCAAGCAGCAACGAAGACCCAGCACAGCCCCAAACCACAACTGGAGAAAGCCTGCAAGCAGCAACGAAGACCCAGCACAGCCCAAAATACATAAATGAAATATTAAGAAAACAACAACACCACCTCATGGGATGCCGAGGCCAAGACAGGCAGCTCCGACAGAAAGAAGGGCTCTGGTCTGCAGGTGCCTGCCTCATCTTTGGGGCTGTGTTCTAGCTCAGGCTCTAACTAAAGAATTGGTTGGGAAGTGGATAGGAAGAGAAGTGAAGTGAGCTGAAAGTTGCTCAGTCGTCTCCGACTCTTTGTGACCTCTTGGAATTCTCCAGGCCAGAATACTGGAGTGGGTAGCCTCTCCCTTCTCCAGGGATCTTCCTGACCCAAGGATGGAACCTAGGTGTCCCGCATTGCAGGCGGATTCTGTACCAGCTGAGCCACAAGGGCAGCCCAGGGTAAGAAGAGAAGTGGAGCTGAAAAGCAGAGATTTAAGGGATTAAGGAAAAGGAAATACCTCGATAAGATGCCAGGGTTAGCTGGGTCAAGTTCATCTTTAACACTGTCTTGAGCTGTCTTTGCCCAGGACCGACACGGGGACTTAGGTTGGCAGAGGTTGGGGATGGGGTGGGCAGCAATGACTCTTGCCAGTGTCCAAAAAAACAGCTTTTCAGCGTAGCTTAGAGGGAGATGGAAGCGGGGAATATTCCATAGGACTATTTCAGAAGGCCAGGGCAGCTGTCAGAGGAAGCTGCAGAAGTGTGTGTGTGTGTGAGGGGGAGGGTTGGTGTGGGGACAGGGCTCATGTGTTTGGGGGCTCTATTAACTAACTCCCTCCCATCCATCACAGCCCCCCTCCCAGGCCGCTGCAGCCCTAGCAGCTGGGTTACCCCGGGGAGGCTGGGCTGAGGGTCCCTAAAGGGAGCCAGGCTTCAGGCAGAGCAGCGGAGACACATGTGTGCCTGGTCAGGTTGGGGCTGGCGCCTCATTGAGAAGGGGGCTCTCCAAGCTGGGCTTCATTAGGGCAGTGGCACTAATAGGGGAGGGGGTGCAGGGGGCTGGGCTGACAGCCAATTACTTGCTCGTCTGCATTATGGATTAACCCATCTGGGTCTGGGAGATTGGCTCTGAAAGGGGCACAAAAGGGGGGGCGTGACCACAATCACACACCGAATTATCCAGTCTGAGCGCAATTGTCCACCAACAAACGGGGCCTCAGGATGGGTTACCCCCTTGGGTTCTCTCCGTCCCCCACCCCGAGCCCCACAGGAAAAGTCGGAAATAAACTGCCGGCTGGTTAAAAGGCAGGATCTGGCATGAGGAGGAACAAGGATGCCCTTCCTGAGAAGGAGGGGATTTAGGGGAGACAGGCTGGGTTTGAGGTTAAGCCAGAGAAGTCTGAAGCCAAACAAAAGTTCTCCCAACAGACTTGATAATTTCAGTCCTCTACTTCAGAGACAAAGGATGACGTAAGGAACTGGCCCATCTGAAATCCCGGAAAGAATCAGAGAGCTGAGGGCCTTAACCAAGTCTAGGGGAGAAGATTCATTTTACAGACAGGGAGACGTAGGCACTGATTCAGTTAAGTAACTTGCCCAAAGTTACTTAGGTGGCTACTAAATGGAGGATCCAGATTTTTAAACTCAGTCTGTTCCTGCACCTGTGTGATTGGTACACCACCTCTCTGTGAAAGACCTGCATCTGAGGATATAGAAGGAAGACTTCCCTGTTCCCCACCCTCACGTGCTTATGTATAATTCATAATTCTAGTAACAGAGTGACCTCTATAATCAAGTCGCTAAGTATAATCCACCAAGATTTCCAGATCTTTTTCTACCGTTCTGTTTTTACTTCTGAAATCCCTTAGTCCCTGGTATCTATCAGTTTTAAACGTACTGTTCTTTGTGTTTGCACATTTCTATAATTCCTGGAACTTTCACAGTTTCAGGGCAGTCAGAAATGGACTATGTTCTTTATCATTATCTGTCTTAATTTCCCAGTCTCAACCTTTCTCTGTCTCTCTCTCTGCTTCTCCCTATCCCGCTGTCCCTCTGCGGGTGTGTGTGTGTGTCTATGTGAGCATAAAATGCACAAAGAAAGAGACCAATTAAGATCTTCAGATCCCCTGCCTCCAAGAGAAGGAGTCTCATTTTTCAATTAAAGAGGACTATTCCCTGGCCTCTAATGATTTACATTCAGAGGGAAATGCTTTTGCGTTAAATACACGAGAAAGGCTTTCCACTGCACATCACTGAGGCTTTAGTCTCTGTGTTTCTTGTGTTGCTACCTGTGTTCATAGATTTCTTAGTATTCATTGTGAATAACAGACTGATTTCCAGTGTCTTCAGGGGTCCTTCTGCCCTGGACTCCTACCTGCCACTGCTCTCCATTGATTTTTGGCTTCCTACACCAGAAGAGCCTCTGTTTCACCGACATATCCTGAACCTCAATTTCTTGGAATGAAGATGACTCCAAGATCTTTCTCAGCTTCCATGGTAAAGCCATGGAAAAGCCAGCGTCATTGTGACCTCATTCCCCATTTACACATGCAGAGATGTCACCATTCTGACAAGTCAGAGGCCTCCAGTCTTCCTTTTCTATGTCCTCTCCTTTACCGTGGCTTTTCTTCCATCTCTCTCTCTCCTTCCATCTTCCCTACCCCCCATCCTGCTGCCTGTTTATTTTTAAAGCCTTACCTCCTAGTCCTGATTGCAAGGCTTATAAATATTCAACATTTCCTAGAAGCAGTCTCTGAATGATATTTCACTACTCAGTGTCGTTAACCCATCCAATCAGAAATGGAGCTAGACTTTCCTCAGGGTCGCTTCCCTCCACCCCCTTGAGCCTGCACTACCAGCATGGGGGCCTTATTTTCCTCTCCAAGGTCTTCATCATAAAGGGACGACCCACTGTGACTTTGGAGCCCTTTATGGATTCCAGCCTTGACAGGCCTGAGACCCCCATCTCTAAATGTGAGAATTTCCAAATAGTTCCTCACAAGACGGTTCACTTATTCCAGAGCAATAATCCTGGCATTTAAGGAGGAGAAGGAAAGATAGGTCTGGAATTATAATCCAGGTGGAAAAACTGTAAACCCTGAGCCTGGTGCACAGAAGACATTCAGTAAATATTTTAGTTGTTTTGAGTGATTTCTATGCATATGAAAAAAATGGAAAGAAAACTAAACCAAACTATAAACAATGGTTGGTTGAGAACGAGGGAACACATGCAATTTTTCATCTTTGTTTCATTTAAAAATGTTTTGAAAAAAGTGTTTTGTTAATAATAGAAAATATGAAATTGTTAAGTTCTTTTTGTATAATTTTATTTATTATTTTTATCTTTGGCTGTGCCGAGTCTTCCTCGCTGCGCAGGCGTTTCTCTCGTTACAGCAAGCGGCAGCTACACTCTAGCTGCGGTGCTCCGGCCTCTCATCACAGCGGCTTCGCTAGTTGCAGAGCCTGGGCTACAGAAGCTGCAACATGTGGGCTTGGTAGTTTTGGCTTGCTGGCTTAGTTGCTCCGAGGCATGTGGGATCTTCCCAGATCAGGGATTGAACTCGTGTCTCCTGCATTGGCAGGCAGATTCTTTACCACTGAGCCATCAGGGCAGCCCTGAAATTGTCATTTTTAAAAATCTTTATTTTTTGGTCATACCCACGCAGCGTGTTGGATCTGAGTTCCCTGACTGGGGATCGAACCTGCGGCCCTGCCTTAGGAGTGTGGAGTCTTAACCACTGGAACCACCAGAGAAGTCCCATAAAATTGTCATTTTAAAGGGTTTAGTGCCCAAACCCAGGCATTGGCCAATCTCTTCTTACCTGCACTGGTTTGGAGAAAGGCTCAGCAAACCCACAGCTCTTTCGATTGGAGGGAAGAGAGATGTGGGAACAGGAAACAAGTGCAGGGAGTCAGAGAATGGTAGGTCCCTTTGCAAAGATCCTCCCTAAACCTTTCTGCTCATCCAGGCGTGGCTTGAATCCTTCCAGCAACAGGGAGCTCAAAACCTGATGGGAGGGGTTTCCCTGGTCGTCCAGTGGTTAAAAATCTGCCTTGTAACACAGGGTACAGCCGTTCGAGTCCTGGCCTGGGAAGATCTCAAATGCTGCAGAGCAAGTGAGCCTACGCGCCACAGCCAGTGAGCCTGCGCTCTGAGCCCGTGCCCCACGACTCCTGAAGCCGGCACGCACTAGAGCCTGTGCCCCGCTGCGGGAGAAGCCCATGCACAACTGGAGAAAGCCTGCAAGCAGCAACGAAGACCCAGCACAGCCCAGAACCACAACTGGAGAAAGCCTGCAAGCAGCAACGAAGACCCAGCACAGCCCAAAATACATAAATGAAATATTAAGAAAACAACAACACCACCTCATGGGATGCCGAGGCCAAGACAGGCAGCTCCGACAGAAAGAAGGGCTCTGGTCTGCAGGTGCCTGCCTCATCTTTGGGGCTGTGTTCTAGCTCAGGCTCTAACTAAAGAATTGGTTGGGAAGTGGATAGGAAGAGAAGTGAAGTGAGCTGAAAGTTGCTCAGTCATCTCCGACTCTTTGTGACCTCTTGGAATTCTCCAGGCCAGAATACTGGAGTGGGTAGCCTCTCCCTTCTCCAGGGATCTTCCTGACCCAAGGATGGAACCTAGGTGTCCCGCATTGCAGGCGGATTCTGTACCAGCTGAGCCACAAGGGCAGCCCAGGGTAAGAAGAGAAGTGGAGCTGAAAAGCAGAGATTTAAGGGATTAAGGAAAAGGAAATACCTCGATAAGATGCCAGGGTTAGCTGGGTCAAGTTCATCTTTAACACTGTCTTGAGCTGTCTTTGCCCAGGACCGACACGGGGACTTAGGTTGGCAGAGGTTGGGGATGGGGTGGGCAGCAATGACTCTTGCCAGTGTCCAAAAAAACAGCTTTTCAGCGTAGCCTAGAGGGAGATGGAAGCGGGGAATATTCCATAGGACTATTTCAGAAGGCCAGGGCAGCTGTCAGAGGAAGCTGCAGAAGTGTGTGTGTGTGTGTGTGTGTGTGCGTGTGTGTGTGAGGGGGAGGGTTGGTGTGGGGACAGGGCTCATGTGTTTGGGGGCTCTATTAACTAACTCCCTCCCATCCATCACAGCCCCCCTCCCAGGCCGCTGCAGCCCTAGCAGCTGGGTTACCCCGGGGAGGCTGGGCTGAGGGTCCCTAAAGGGAGCCAGGCTTCAGGCAGAGCAGCGGAGACACATGTGTGCCTGGTCAGGTTGGGGCTGGCGCCTCATTGAGAAGGGGGCTCTCCAAGCTGGGCTTCATTAGGGCAGTGGCACTAATAGGGGAGGGGGTGCAGGGGGCTGGGCTGACAGCCAATTACTTGCTCGTCTGCATTATGGATTAACCCATCTGGGTCTGGGAGATTGGCTCTGAAAGGGGCACAAAAGGGGGGGCGTGACCACAATCACACACCGAATTATCCAGTCTGAGCGCAATTGTCCACCAACAAACGGGGCCTCAGGATGGGTTACCCCCTTGGGTTCTCTCTGTCCCCCACCCCGAGCCCCACAGGAAAAGTCGGAAATAAACTGCCGGCTGGTTAAAAGGCAGGATCTGGCATGAGGAGGAACAAGGATGCCCTTCCTGAGAAGGAGGGGATTTAGGGGAGACAGGCTGGGTTTGAGGTTAAGCCAGAGAAGTCTGAAGCCAAACAAAAGTTCTCCCAACAGACTTGATAATTTCAGTCCTCTACTTCAGAGACAAAGGATGACGTAAGGAACTGGCCCATCTGAAATCCCGGAAAGAATCAGAGAGCTGAGGGCCTTAACCAAGTCTAGGGGAGAAGATAGAGGGACTCTCAGAGTCGAGGGGTCTCAGTCTCACCCATCTTCCTCTCTGAGGCAAATTGATTCCAGACATGAATAAGGGCTCTCAGATGGGGTCTTGGAGGACCCCTGCCCTGCTCTGGCATCTCTGATGCTCTCCCAGTGGGAGTGCCCTGCACCCTCCCCCGCACCTCCTTCTCTAGGAATAAGCCCACCACGCAGGGTAATGGAGGGAAAGGTGGGAGGGGACGGCAGGCAGGGGGGCTCTCTACTCTGGCTAATCCCCTCATTACCATCTCATAATCAGAACCACGCTTTCAATGTAAATGGGGATGTTAAATATTGGTTTCTCTAGACACAAGCTCCTTTGGAAAAAATTACTGATGCTCCTTCTTTTGCCAGTGCTGGCTGGCTCCCACAGTGAGGGGGGTGGGTGGTGGCAGCGAGTGTTAGTGAGGGCTGGGGGCTTCAGAGTCTGGTTGGTGGGGAAGGTGAAGGTGTCTGATGAGCAGGGGTGGAATGATTTGGTTTTGGTTGATCTGGGCAGCCTCCATTTTCCTGATTTGGCAGAAGAAACTCACCAGGAGGAAACTGGCTCATTTTGAATTCATCAAGACTTTGTTGGGGCTGATTGGCTTCTGGTCTCCAGTCACTCTAGACTGGAGATC
Organism: Oreotragus oreotragus; assembly: GCA_006410675.1. Lineage (NCBI taxonomy): Eukaryota > Metazoa > Chordata > Mammalia > Artiodactyla > Bovidae > Oreotragus > Oreotragus oreotragus. The sequence continues at coordinate 330,220 of SJYX01021456.1, read as the reverse complement.
AATACGGAGTTGTAGATCCCAAAGTCAGATTACTGGGGGAACAGGGGTGTAGTCATTGGCCAGTTTAGGCACCTTGCCTTTTTGTCCATTGCTAGAAACCCCTGGCAAACCCCTGGGCAGTAACCTGGACTCCTCTTCCAGCCATTTCTAGATTCAAAGCACAACGTAAAGTGACAATGACTTTTCACATGCAGAGGTTCATGCTTGTCCCTTTACAAGCACCCCTGTGAAACAGCTATGGCTGTCATCATCCCAACTGGCAGACGAAGCTCGGGGTCATCAAGTGACTCACCGAGGCCCACGTGGCTGCTCAATGACAGATTCATACTGGAGCGTGGTTCTTCCAGGTCCAAACTCAGCCCCATCCCCTTGTGCCATGCTCTAGCCTTTAAAATCAAGACAACTATTCCTGTGCCATTTGTGGGGACACAGAGAGCATTTGATGTGTCTGTAGTCTGCCCATAGAGGTATGAGCATTGAGAGGTGGGTATGGGGGCTCTGGGCTTCCCAGGTGGCTCAGTGATAAAGAATTTGCCTGCCCGTGCAGGAGACGCAGGAGACGCAGGAGGCCGGGGTTCTATTCCTGGGTCGAGAAGATCCCCTGGAGAAGGAAATGGTAACCCACTCCAGTATTCACCCACCTGGAGAATTCCATGGACAGAGGAGCCTGGTGGGCTCTTTGCAGAGTCTAACATGACTGTGTGACTGAGCATGCATGCACTCATGGGGGCTCTGCCACTGCAGTTAGGACACAAAGCTGCAGACTGCTGGCAAGGCCGCAGACCCCCTGTTCTCTCTTTCTGGTCAGGCGCCCCATCCCTCATGGATTTGTCTCTCTGCTGGGTCCAAAACTAAGTGTGAAAAGAATAATGGCAACCACAGGGGCTTCTTCTCCCATTTGCTTAGCATTTTACAGTTCGCAGATCTTTTCGATGTGTTATGTGGTTAGACTCTCACATCCGCCTTCAAACTAGCACCGGTGCTTGATGCTAAGGACCTGGGCTCCGTAATCACATGGTGTGTTCACTTCCCAGCAGCACTTAGTAGCTGGGTGGCCTTGGGCAAGTCACCTCGGGTTTCCCGCCCCCATTGTCCTTCTCTATGGAATAAAGTTGGTATAGACCCTCACATCCGCCTTCAAACTAGCACCGGTGCTTGATGCTAAGGACCTGGGCTCCGTAATCACATGGTGTGTTCACTTCCCAGCAGCACTTAGTAGCTGGGTGGCCTTGGGCAAGTCACCTCGGGTTTCCCGCCCCCATTGTCCTTCTCTATGGAATAAAGTTGGTAAGAGCAGACCTGCCTCTTAGCATTTGGGGGAGCGATAAAGATTCTTTATGCCATGTGTTTCACCACCTGCTTGACTGAGCTGCTAACTGGTTTCTTCCCACCTAAAGCAGCAGGAATGCGCCTTCAGCTACTTCTTCGTCTTTCACAACCATGTGTCTATTCTACACATTTCTCTTCCCCAAAGTAGCATCTTTCTTCCTTCTTATTGTAAAGCTGTATTGGAAAGAAACAGACCCACAGACATAGAGAACAGACTTGTGCTTGCCAAGGGGGAGGAGACATGGGGGAGGGACAGATTGGGAGTTTTGAGATTAGCAGATGCAAACTATTACACATAGGATGGATAAACGAGGTCCTACTGAGTAGCACAGGGAACTATATTCAGTACCCTGTGATAAACTGTCATGGAAAAGAACATGAAAAATAATGTATATATGTATAGCCATACATCAGCTTTTGCTGTACAGCATAACACATTTTAAATCAAATATACTTGAATAAAATAAATTTTTTTTTCAAAAAATTATATATGCCAGGTGCTTACAGGAGTGTGTCTGATACATACTATTAATAAGATCTCAATCAACCTTAGCCATTTTGTGGTGGGGAAAGGATTATGACTCATTGGAAAAGACTTCGATGCTGGGAGGGATTGGGGGCAAGAGGAGAAGGGGACGACAGAGGACGAGATGGCTGGATGGCATCACCGATTCGATGGACATGAGTTTGGGTGAACTCCGGGAGTTGGTGATGGACAGGGAGGCCTGGCGTGCTGCAATTCATGGGGTCGCAGAGTCGGACACGATTGAGCGACTGAACGGAACTGAACTGAAGGAGTATGATCCCATTTTATAGATGCAGAAACAGAGGCTTACCGGACTAAGGAACTTATCTACTCGTTACTCAGTTGGTAAGGGCAGAGCTGGTTCTTAATTCGGGTCCGGAAGGAAACCTGGGTGGTCTGGGACTCCCGCCAGACAATGAAAAGGACGGTGTCCTGAGGTCCTTTGTTGGGTTTTAGGCAGGAAGGGCAGTTTCCCTCTCAGTTTAGCTAGGCTGGGCACACGTGGAGGAAGGATAAACGAGTTCTCCAGGGCGGCGACCCCTTTTTCCCGGAGGAGCGAGTTGGAGCCTGGGGCACCGCGTGGCTCGAGCTGCGCCTCCCCTGAAAAGAGGGGGTGGGAGATGCCTTCGGAAGCCCCCTCCTCCCTAGGGCCTCAGACGGCTTCCGCTGCTCGGCTCCCTCCGTTTAGCTTTCTTCTCATTAACTCCCCGGCCTCATTAATCAGCCCGGTTGAAATGCGCCCCCGGGAACACTGCCCGCCCGCTCCGCCGTTTGGCGCTTTAATTATCCTCCCAGCGGGATGAGGCAGGGTGGGCAACGACCGACCGTGTGGGTACACACACACACACACACACACACACACACACACACACGATGAGGCAGGGTGGGCGACGACCGACCGTGTGGGTACACACACACACACACACACACACACACACACACCCTCCTCAGGTCCAGGACTCCGCTGCACACACACACACACACACACACACACACACACACACNATATAGTTTGATGAGTGCCCTCCAAATAATCACATCTTGTCTCCACCCCACCTCATATGGAGAAATAAAAACATATCCCCACCCAAGAAGTCTCCAAGAATCCCTGTCTCTCAGGTGCTTCCCTTCCCTCCTTTCCAAAGGTGGCAGAAGTTCTGATTTCTAACACGAGGCTTCCATTTTGTGTACTTTTGAACTTTGTATATGGAGGGAGGAGCCTGGTAGGTTACAGTCCATGGGATCGCAAAGAGTCGGACACAACTGAGCGACTTCACACATAAATGGAGTTATATTGTATGAAGACTTTTGCTTCTGGTTTCCTTGACTCAACATTAAGACTTTCAAATTATTCCCAAGTTGTTGCATATAGTGGAAAATGTTTAATTGCTTTAGACTCTTAATCTTTGCTATATCTATCTAGTCTGTTGACAGATATTTAAGTTGGTTTTGATTTGTGACCATTATTAATAGCATAGCTATGGTAATTCTTGTACAAGTCTTACACACACACACACATACACAAGTAAAATTGCTACCCTAGAAGTTTAATTGCTTTAGACTCTTAATCTTTGCTATATCTATCTAGTCTGTTGACAGATATTTAAGTTGGTTTTGATTTGTGACCATTATTAATAGCATAGCTATGGTAATTCTTGTACAAGTCTTACACACACACACACATACACAAGTAAAATTGCTACCCTAGATCATGAGTTCATCAAACATCAGTGGATAATGTCAAATCATTTTCCAAGGGTTATACTACCTTAGCCTTCCTTTGACAGTTGATGTGAGTTTTATTTGCTCTGTGTCCATGTGCTCAGTCACTCAATCATGTCTGACTCTTTGCAACCCCATGGACTGTAGCCTGCCAGGCTCCTCTGTCCATGAATTTTCCAGGCAAGAATACTGGAGTCAGTTGCCATTTCCTCCTCCAGGGGATCTTCCTGACCCAGGGATTGAACTCAAGTCTCCAATATCTCCTGCACTGGCAGGTGGATTCTTTACCACTGCCTTTATTTTCTCTATATCTTTGCTAATACTTGGTATTGTCTGCCTTTTCCAGATGGTTTTAATTTGCACATTCATCATTACTAATGATGTTGACCACCTTTTCACCTGCTTATTAGCCATGTGGAGATCTCTCATGAAATGCCTGTTCAAATCTCTTGCCTATATTCCTGCTTGGTTGTCTGTCTTTTTTCTTAATAACTCCATATCATCTGGATTGGAACCTTTTGTTGTTATATGGGTCATGGCTCTATTTCTCACTCTCTGGTTAGCCTTTTCATGTTTTTGTGTCTTTGATAAATAAATTGTCTTGAGTTTAATGTACTTATTATGGGTTTTCAGTCTTTTCTTTATGATTAGTGGTGTTTGTATGCTTTTTTTAACAAATCTTTTCCCCTCCCAAGGTCCTGCTGATACTCTTCATGTTATCTTGTCGAAGTTTCATTATTCAAATTTTCACATTTAGTTCTAAAATCCACTTGGAGTTGATTTTTGTGCATAGCATGAGATGGGACTCAAGTTTCACCTTTTTGCATATGGATATACATTTGATTCTTCACTATTTATTGAAAGACCACTCTTTGTCCAGTGCTCTGAAAAGTCATCTTGGTCAAAAAGCAAGTGCCTATATATGAGTGGGTCTGTTTTTAGATTCTCTTCCTGGTCTGTCAATTTATTTGTCTCTCTTTGCCCAGATACCTCTTTTTAAACTTACTGTAATTCTCAATAAACTCAAAACTCAGCAGTGAAAACCCCTCCACTTTGCTCTTCCCCAAGATGTCCTTGGCTGTTGTTAACCATTTGCATGTTCACAAAAATTTTTGAATAACCTTGTGAAAATTCACTAAATGCTACTGGAATGTTAATCCAGATTGAATCTAGATGTTGCTGTGAAGGTATTTTTCAGATGAGATTAATGTTTAAATCAGTGGACTTTGAGTAAAGCCAATTAATGTGAATGGGCCTCATCCAATCAGTTGAAGGCTCAAAGAGAAAAGACTGAAGACCCTTGAAGAAGGAATTCTGCCTCCAGACTGTATTTGGACTCAAGCTGCAACATCAACTTCTTTCTGGGTCTCCAGTCTGCCAGACTTGTAAGTCCGCACAAGCTCATGAGCCAAATATTAAAAAAATCTCTCTCTCTCTCCATATACATATATACACACATTATATATATATAATGTATGTGCTCAGTCAATAAGAATAAGTCATGTCTGACTCTGTGATCCTGTGGACTATACTGTAGCCCCATGGACTATATATATACATATATACACACACACACACACACGTGTGTGTGTGTGTTAGTGTGTGTTAGTCACTCATTTGTGTCTGATTCTTTGCAACCTCATGTACTGTAGCCCGCCAGGCTCCTCTGTCCATGGAATTTTCTGGTAAGAACACTGGAGTGGGTAGCCATTCCCTTTTCCAGGGGATATTTCCAACCCAGGGATCAAACCCAGTTCTCCTGTTTTTCAGGCAGATTCTTTACCATCTGAACCACCAGGGAAGTGTGTATGTGTATATATATACATATAATCTTCTATTGGTTCTTTTCCCCTGGAGAGCCTTGACTAATACATAGATCATGTCCATGGCTGTCTAAGCTATCCATGAATAATGTTGGGCTTATATTTGGTTATTGTCATCATCCACTCTGGTTGGTGATACTAATTCTACTTTCATTTATTCTGTAAATAACTTTGAATGCCTCCTATATTCTGAGAAATCTAGAAGTTGCAGGACTTTTGCGCAAAAATAGCTGTGCTTTGAGCCCCAATTTCATTTATTAGTGAAAATAACATTTTGGTTCACTGGAGTTTAAGGAAACTTTTTAAAGATGAACTATCAAGTTAATTTATTTCTGTTACTTGAAAGAGTTGTACATACACATATAGGGAAGAGTAATAAAGAGACTTGAACTCAAAAGCTAACTCAAGTGAAGTGATGGCGACTGCCTAGAGCCCTCCTGTATGGGAAGACATATGAGAAACCCTTAGGTTACAAGAGAAAGGGACCCATTTGCGATGTGCCCCTTGGACATCAAGGGGTAATGAGCATCCTTGGTACTCTGTTTTTGTCATCCCCAGATTCTGCTTCTTAAGAACTCAGTGAGTGTGGCCTTGAAAGTCAGGGCTTGGTCATGTTGGTGCTTGGGGCTGGAGATGTTGTAACTTTCTGTGAATTATATACCAAGTAACTGGTCATGGCCATCTGTGCTGCTCCAACATTGTATTTGCATAAATTAAACAGAGGAGTGGGTGTTGTTTACTGCAGTTATTCACAGTTGTTCCTATGATTTATGTTTGGAGTTGGCTTCCTTACATCTATTGCGAATGGCTGAGACTACAAGCAATCTTGTTCCATTAGAAGAGAAAAATGTTCATTGTAAAACATAATACAATGACTCATGTTCATGTACCCTAAAGGGCTGCCTGACATGAGGAAAGGGAGAGGAGGTATGTTTCTGGTCACCATGCTTTTATTCCATTATTAAGGCTATTCATCTTTTGAGGAAAAAAAAAATTATAATGATTCCAATGAAGGTGCCAATTAGACTATGAAACAATTCTGCAAATTAAAGGCATAAGTAATGCATTCTGTATTCACAATGCTGAAGGAAAAGAGTAAACATCTGATGTGGTGAAAACCTGATATCATCTGCCAGTTAATAAACTTGCTCACCAATGTCACTTTCTTATAATAAAATCCAGACTCAGTTTTAGAGTCTCTTCCTGGGTATAGAATATTGCAGTAAAATCTTGGGATTGAACATTTAACTTCTCGGGAAGTAAAAAGCGTTTTAAAACAATTTACCGCACACTCTGCCAGAAGGTATAGAGATTAAAAACTAAGCAACATAGATGGACTCTGAGTTCAAGAATTTAGAATTTTACTAGAGATGTCAAATTCTCAGAGGAATCTCATAAGTATCTTCTCAGGAGTAGTAATTTATTTTTAATAAATTTGCACAACTTGGCCAAGTAAAAAGTGTAACTGATTCTTTAAATTTCCTGACTTGATTTGTTGTAGATTTACTTGCCCATGTGAATTCCTATTTTGGCACAATGATGGCAAGTTCTGTCAATTCAATGATGGATCACATATTCCACTTGTACATTAATCAAGGTGGATAGTTCACCAAGAGTACCGGCTTTCTTGAGAAATTGGTCTCTTCCTCAGTATTAAAGTGGATTCTGTGGGAACTTTAATTTTAACTGTGCTATGTGAAGTCACTTAGCAAATCTTGATTCAGACTCCCACGATGTGGAAGGCTGAGTCAGGAAGCAGAGTTAAGCAACATTAAACCCATTAATTCTTCCAGATCTCTGGTCCCATTTGGTAAATTGCTATGTAGGTCCCTTGGGTCCCGAGGAGACCCTGACTCACTCACTTGTGATCATCTGTCTGCTGAGAGTTGGCAGTAGGCTTGGAGAAAAGGCAAGTGTGGCTACCCAACCACAGCAGTGGCAAAGGGAAACTTCCAGCCCTCTTCCCCCACCCAATGGTTCCTATGCGGTGCCAAATTGGTACCTCTTTCTCTGTTGTGGCTGTGAAGCCAGGGAAGATTGCATTTATCATGAAGTTAAAGGTAGAGGAATGCTTTTCCATAGAGGGGTGGCTCTTGGTGACAGAATCGATTCTGTGACACTGACCATTGTCACATAAGTCAGGCAGAGACACGGTGTCCATGGCCAGTGCCGTTAGAGTTCACCAGAGGCCAACCCAAAAGTCTGCCATCTTGTTCTCTTTTCTTCTCCCTAATGGACTGGGTTACAGTCTCAGACTCTGGGAGCTGGTGGTAAACAAAGCCATCATTCATTACAAAGCCATTTGCTACATCAAAACACAGTTCAGAAAGGAGGAAAGAACCAGGAGCTGTGTGAGCAATTCCTCCTTGGCTGCCAGACTGTGCTTATAACACCAAAGACTGTGACCTTGACGTAACCTTGAAGTTCCAAAGACTCTTAACAGGTGTATGTAAATGCAGATGCTATAATTAGGATCTCCCAGCACAACAACACTGAGCTGGGCCTTGGAGTTTGTTGTTTAAGAGTGAAAAGTGATCACCGATAACTATCTTCCATCTCAATGGAAGAAGCCATGACTTGGGCCATTAAAGGACCCTGATGGGATTAGGAAGGGTTGAGTTTTCAAATATTTTCCCCTTTGGTTTGGAACAAGACAACATGGGCATACATTTACCCCCACTGACATGGTTACCAGAAGTATCCAGGGTGGGAGGTCACAGAGTAGTCTTGCTGGCTGGGTCAACTTACGCAAAAGACAGGACAGATGGGTCTGAATTCTTCTGTGTCATCATTTTTGTATATCTGGGTTATGCCTCACTCAGGATTGCAAAGGCAAATTGCAGTGAATTGGAATGACCTGACATTTCTGTGACATCTGCTTTTGTTGCAACTCAGTTCTCCGAGACACCACACCACACAAGGGAAATGCATATGGAAAATATCTCATTAACATCTCTTAAGACAGACAATAAAAACAGACTACTCAGAACTAGCAAAGATCCACTTTGAAGCCCGAGGAGCCTTCTATGGCAATTTATGATGAACTGATGAAGCTGTAGCTAATTGTTATGTGCCTATATTACCTTCTTGATGGAGGGTGCTGTCATGGCAGGGTGCTGTGAATTCAACTGAAATTTTCTAACAATTCTTTAGCCCAGAGACATGCTTAAGAGAAAAATGCAAGGTGTTAGAGCTGGAGGGGAACATAGAGACTGCTGGGTCCCACAGCTGATTTTTCCAGATGCAAAATCACATGCAGTCAGGGTACTTGACCTACCCAGGACCACACAGCAATACAGACACTGGATCCCAAGTCTGAACACCCTGACCTGTACTTTATTTAAAGACTGCACTGTCCCTCTAAGAATGGTAGGTCTGCGTGTGCACAGGCCAGACTGACAATGCTCCGCTGACTAACTGAAATAGGCCAAGGCTTCTCTCATCAGTCAGGAAGCCAGAAAGGCAAGGAAAGGATTTGGTCTTACAGGGTGGAGACAAAATGTCTTCTTTCAATAGATCACTAGGTTCTCCATTTAACAAGAGCCAAAGAACAAGACCAGATCCCAAGCAGCTTACAAATAAGATTCTTCCTTCACCCAGACACGTACACATTCACAGTGGAGGCTATGGACCATCAGGGCCATGTCACTGTGCTGGCAGTGAAGACTTCCCTGTGATGTGGCTATAGCATAATTCTCATTAAGGAGAGGTTAGCTCAGATTCAACCGGATGGCTTACATTCAAACCAGGGTGCAGCACCTGCTGTGCATTGGCGGCAGTGGCACATCAAACCTCAGAGAAAAGGGGCTGGGAGTTTTCTTGCCCCCATGAAGGCCCTGGAAGCACTGCTCAGCAGCAAGTGGAAGAGTCTGTGTCTCATTCTAGGTGCAGTTATGGCCGGTGATGCTGCAGAATCATCTGTCCTGCCACATGGTGCTTTTTGTTCAAANCACACACACACACACACACACACACACACACACACCCTCCTCAGGTCCAGGACTCCGCTGCACACACACACACACACACACACCCTCCTCAGGTCCAGGACTCCGCTGCATCAGCCCCAGGCCACCCTAGTCTCTACTTAGCATCTGTCAGTTTACTATCACATAGTGTCATCTGCATCCAGCTCCCTCCTTACAGGAGAAGGGGGAACTTCCTTCTGTCCAAGAAAGTCCAGAAAGCTTCATCTCTCTGATCTAGTTTCATTCACTAACCAAACTCTTGCTGACCTGCCTACTGTGTGCTGTGCTTTAGTGTTGGAGGCACAGACAGAGCATCTGTGAGGCCTCAGGAAGCACCCACATCCTCCAGGTGGCAGGCAAGTGGAAGGAAAAACGACCTAACATGGAAAAGAAAACACAAGAACAAAAAACCCACACAGGGGGCCACAGAAGTGCAGAGCAGGACAGTGAATGGAGTTGGGGTCTGCCCAAAGCAGGTTTCCAAAAAGACCAAAGCTTGAAGGGAGACTTAAAAAAATTTTTTTTTAGTTTTATTTTGTATTGGCCTATGGTGGCTCAGATGGTAAAGAATCTGCCTGTAATACGGGAGACCCAGGTTTGTTATCTGGGTTGGGAAGATCCTCTGGAATAGGAAATGGCTACCCCCTCCAGTATTCTTGCTGGAGAATCCCATGAACAGAGTCTGGCAGGCCCATGGGGTAGCAGAGTCGGGACACTGAGCGACTAACACTTTCATAGCTGATTAACAATGTTGTGATAGCTTCAGGTGAACAGAGTGCAAAGGGATTCAGCCATACATATCCATGTTTCCATTCTCCCTCCAAATCCCCTCCCATCCAGGCTGCCACATGACACTGAGCAGAATTCCCTGTGTGCTACAGTAGGTCCCTGTTGGTTATCCATTTTAAATATAGCAGTGTGTTCATGTCCATCCCAACTTGAAGGGAGACTTAAAAAAAATGATTTTGTTATCCTTAACTTGTTTATTTTTATTTTTTGGTCATGCTGTGGGGTAAGTGGGATCTTATCCACTGAACCTGCACCCCCTGCATTGGAAGCATGGACTCTTAACCACTGGACTGCCAGGGAACTCGCTTGAAGGGAGACAAACTATAAATGAGAGTTAGCTGGGGAAGGAATGGGTGCTTAAAGAAGCAAATGGAAAACACAGAGGACATAATATACACTGCACTGTGTGTGCAAAGTCCTGTGGGTAATTCCCTCTGGCCAGAGGATGGGGTTGTGGCAAGGGAACAGCATGTGGTAAGACACAGCTCATGGGGAGCCTTGTATGGCGTGCAGAGGAAGCTGGCTTATATCTAACCTGAAGGCAATGAGAAGTTACTGACAGATCTTTAAGCCAGAGAGTGACATGATTAGATTTATGGTTTGGAACATCCTCTTTTTGATGAGGAGGTCAAATTGGAGGAGACAGGAATGGAGGCAGAAGGCTAATTAGCAGGCTAGGTGACTGACTGGGTGTGGGAGGCAAGGAAGAGAGAGAAGAATTTGGAACAGTATCGAGTTTCCTCTGCAAAGTGTGTTTTGGGAATTGGGAGGGAGGTTGTCTCGAGGTGTTTCAAGGTCTCTGCCTCAGCTCAAGTGAAAGGTAAGGCAGAGAATTCCCTGGTGGTCCAGTGGTTGAGATTTCACCTTCCATGCAGGGGGTGTGGGTTCAATCCCTGGTCAGGAAGCTAAGATGCCACATGCCTTGTGGCTAAAACGTAAAACAGAAGCAATATTGTTGTTCAGTTGCTAAGTTCTGTCTGACTCTTTTCATCCTCCTGAACTGCAGCACCCAGCCTTCCCTGTCCTTCATTATCTCCCAGATTTTGCTCAGACTCATGTCCATTGAGTCAGTGGTGCTATCTAACCATCTCATCCTCTGGAGCCCCCTTCTCCTTTTGCCTTCAATCCTTCCCACATCAGGGCCAAGAGACTTGTCTTCTCCTCCTAGGTAGGTAAATTACTTCACCAGCTCTCTCATCTATAAGATTGAATCTGATTTACAAACCCACTCCCGCAGTATCCAGGCAGGTAACAGAAGAGATCTGAGCAGATCAGGAGAAGAACAACTGTCCACTAAGTCCGGATGGGAGGGGAGTTTGGCAGAGAATGGATACATGCCCTTCAGCCACAGACTAGCCATGTTGGGAAAGGGCTCAGGATTGCCATATCGTCCTCAGGAGAAGACAGAACTTGGTATTTTTATTATGGTGTCTCCTAATTTAAAAATACTCATGTAATAAAGAACATACTCACTGTAAAATCCATCAAATATATTTAAAGTCTTGAATTTATAATGATTTTTAAAATTTTGCTTACCTTAGAGGATGCTAAGGAATTGGCTCATTAGTTTGAGAAATAATAGGCAAAGGAAAAGAACTGAGAATTTATCCTACGTTTTCTATTTGGATGTACCCCAACATAAAGAAATAGTTGATGACAGGTTTTCTTTAGAGAAGTATTCCAGCTAATAAATGAAGATGGAATTATAAAATTAGAATGTCACAATTTGGCAACCCCTAATGAAATAGTGGATCCAGGCAATGATCCTTACTGGATGGTGATATATCACAACAACAAACCAGACAAGCAGACATGACTGCTGTCACGATTATACAATGTTGCCTATGAAGTATTCTAGTGAAAAAAATATCAAGCATTAATTGATCAAGCCTCTATATCTAACAACCAATTTACAGGAAATATAGGGGCATAAGAACATGTTAAATGACACCATGGGGATACATTCAACAAAATTCAGAGTGTGAAAAGATTTTTCAGAACAAATGACCCAGTTTTGTCAACAGATAAATTTCAAAGAAAAAAAGAGATAAAGAGGCGGAACATCCAGTTAAAAGAGACATGACACTGTAGAGTCTCATCTGGATCCTAATTTGAACAACAATGAATAAACATAAAACAGCTGGGGAAGTTTCAATATTGATTACATATTGGAGGCTATATTTCAGGTGTGCCAATGTTGTTATTATGCTATTTAATGAGACCTTACCTTTTAAGACTACATTGAAGTATTTAGAGAAGAAATATGATTTCTCACATTTGCTTCAAAATTATGAAGGCAGAGAGATGGGGCCAGATAAAGGAAGACTGTCTTCAAATGGACAAGCGCTGAAGCTGGGTAGTGGGTTCATGGGGTCTCATTCTATTTTTCTCTCTAATTTTGTGTGTATTTATTACACAGAATATGCAATTTATCCATAATAGGATGCTGAAAAATACTTAAAGGGTCAACATGTGTCTGTCCTCTCGATTTGGCCCAGCATCTGCCAGATTGTGGCCTCTACATCTAATGAGCTTCAGTCTCCACTCAACTCTGCCTTCACCCCCGAAGCCTAAGTGGTAAGGCCCTTTATCAGCAAACCTGGCCGTCCCCACCTTTCTCTGGTCCGTTTTCAGGTCCTTTCCCAGAGATGCCCATCTCCCAGCGACGGTGACACTGTGGCAAAGAGGAGCATGAGGCAAAGCCACAGAGACCAGGGCGGGTTCCCTGAGATGGAAAACAGCCAGGATTAGGGAGCTGGGTGTCAGGGGCCGTCACCACCTAGCGCCCTTCGTTTAGTTCCCAACTCCTCTGTCCCATTCCTTAACCTCAAGGTCAAAGATACACACACACCTGTCCAGATCGCCCACCTTTTCCTTCAGCATTCCAGAGCCCAGACAAAGGTATCAACCGACCAGGAAAATAAAAAGAGGGCACCTCTCCCGGAACAGTTCGGATTAGAGAAGAGAGTCGTAATCTGGGGAGACGAAGCTTTGAAGCGCGGGAGGGGAGCGGGTCCCCTGACCCTCAGGCACGAGTTGGAGACAGGTCGGTACATTTTTGTGCAGCCTCGGCCAGGTGCATCCCCTCGCCACCCCTCCCCAGTCCTCCTCTTTGAAAGACCCTTCCCCCGGCGCGCCCCACGGCTCTAGCTGCTCATTTCGAATCCACGAGGCCGGCAGGGAGAAGGCTGTTACTCAGAGCGCGGGGGGCGCGGAGCGGACGCGGACAATGGGCAATCTGGGAACCCGCTGGGCGCGCGCTACCCGGGCGCGCCGGTCTCTGCCCAGCCCCGGAGGGCCTCTCGCGGTTCCCTGGCTCCTCCTCCCGCCAGGCCTTGGGGGCCCAGACTGGCGCAGGCGTCGGGGGGTTAGCAGGGGTCGGAGATCGGCTGTAACTGGACGGGTGTGCACCGTGCAGGCCTCGCCCCTCCACACGCGCGCGCTCCGGCCCGGGGCTCTGGCGGCCGGCCCGCCCCCGAACTCCCCTCTTTCCACAGCCGCTCCCCGGCCGATCAGGGTAATGAGCCGCCCTCGGCCTGGCCCCCGCCCCATTGTGTACACTGTGGGGGTGAAGCCGGGTCTCCGCGTGCGATGGAGGGTGACCGCGCGCGCGGCTGCGACCCCCGCTTCACACCTGCTCCCCGCCCCCAGCCCGGGGCCGGCGGGGGTGTGTCCCCTCCCTCCCCGCGGGAGGGGCCTCAGCTGGGGCTGCACTTGGTAAAGAGGCCGTGGAGAGGCCGGCGGCGGCCCGAGGAGGGGCTATAAATTTGAAACAGATGCGACCTGACAGGCCCCCAGCCTGGGGAGGTGGCTGGGGTTGCGGGGGGGGGGTGTCCCCCTCCCAGGTCCCATCTTGTCGTCTGCTGCTGAGTTAGACTGCAGATGAGGTAACCCGGGAATTTGGACGTACGGAGGCCTTCTCCCCTCCCTACCTAATCCCCCGCCTCATCAGTGTCACCCCTCCTCCGCTCTTTGTGCCCACGTGTGGGGAGGAGGAACGGAAAGCAGGAAGGTGCCTGAATCACCGTTGCTTTCCCCTTTAAAAGAGTGATTTCTTCTTAAGAGATTGACAAAGTCTGGCTCTGGCCTGGCAGGTTTTGGCAGCAGCTGGAGAATTCTAGGTGCAGTTATGGCCGGTGATGCTGCAGAATCATCTGTCCTGCCACATGGTGCTTTTTGTTCAAACGGCTGGACCTTGCTTTGACATGAGCCGGCAAAACCCAAGGACAGTGGACCAGTGGGGCGGGGACCATGGCCAGAGTCTGGGAAGGCAGAAGAAGCTGAATCCTTCAGGTCCAAATTGGTTTCTGTTTTTGTTTGTGTGGTTACTTCACACAAACAAAAGGACTTGTTTTAAGAAGGGCTCTTCACCATGGAGAACAGTATGGAGATTCCTTTAAAAACTAGGGATAAAACTACCATATGACCCAGCAACCCCATTACCGGGCATAAACCCTGAGGAAACTATAATGGAAACAGAAGCCTGTACCCCAGTGTTCACTGCAGCCCTATTTACAATAGCTAGGACATGAAAGCAACCTAGATGTCCATCGACAGATGAATAGATAGAGGCTGTGGTACATATATACAATGGAATATTACTCAGGCATATCGGGCATAAACCCTGAGGAAACTATAATGGAAACAGAAGCCTGTACCCCAGTGTTCACTGCAGCCCTATTTACAATAGCTAGGACATGAAAGCAACCTAGATGTCCATCGACAGATGAATAGATAGAGGCTGTGGTACATATATACAATGGAATATTACTCAGGCATAAAAAGGAACACATTTGAGTCAGTTCTAATGAGATGGATAAACGTAGAGCCTATTATACAGAGTGAAGTAAGTCAGAAAGAGAAAATATCATATATTAAAGCAAATATATGGAATCTAGAAATATGGTACTGATGAACCCACTTGCAGGGAGCACTGGAGACACAGGCAGAGAACAGACTTGTGGACACAGAGGGGAAGGAGAGGGTGGGGTGAATGGAGACAGCATGGAAACAAATATTATCCTATGTAAAACAGATAGCCAATGGGAATTTGCTTTGTGACTCAGGGAGCTCAAACCAACGCTCTGTGACAACCTAGAGGGGTGGGATGTGGTGGGATGGAAGTTCAAGAGGGAGGGGACATATGTATACCTATGGCTGATTCATATTGATGTATGGCAGAAACCTGCACAATATTGGAAAGCAATTATCCTTCAATTAAAAATAAAAAAATTTTTTACAAAGCAACCCTGAAAAAAAATGTTAATAAAATGAGTAAAAAAAAAAAAAATAATGAAAGGGCTGCTAAGAAGACAAATATGAGCAAGAAGCCATGCAGGCTGAGACTGAGAGGGGAACGGAGGGATGGGGTCAGCTGGGTTGACTGAGCACCTCCCTCGGGCAGGAAGCCAAGGGATGGGCAAGGTCTGCCCTCAGAGTGACTGCCATTTCCTGCCCACTTTCTTATCACCTGGATTTCCCTAGTGGCTCAGATGGTTAAGCATTTGGATACAATGGGGAGACCCGGGTTCAATCCCTGGGTTGGAAGATCTCCTGGAGAAGGAAATGGCAACCCACTCCAGTATTCTTGCCTGGAAAATCCCATAGACGGAAGAGCCTGGTAGGCTACAGTCCATGGGGTCGGAAAGAGTCGGACACGACTGAGCAACTTCACTTTTCTTATCACCTGAGTGGCTCCTCAAACGTGAATGTGTTAGCAATGAGAGAATGAAGGTTGGAATGCTGTTTAAAGAAGAGAGCCTCCAGTACAGTGATTCACTAATGGAACAAGGTTCATTTGTTGTGAGTCCAGAGCAGGAGAGACTTGTCAGACTGGGAACACTTTCCCAGTGGAGACATTTGGTTTGGACTTTACTGGGTGGTAAAGTTTCTATGTAGGACCCTCTCCTGTGAACAAGTAAGGCTATATCAGTCTTATTAAGGAGAAAAGAGCCAACTGACTCTCACAGACAGCATTCCCCTTGTGATAGGATCCAGTACTTGGTAGCTCAGCAGTAAAGAATCCACTCTGATGCAGGAGACTCCCTGAAATGCAGGAGTTCAGTCCCTGGGTTAGGAAGATCCCCTGGAGGAAGAAATGGCAACCTACTTCAGTGTTCCTGCCTAGGAAATTCCACAGACCGAGAAGCCTGGCAGGCTACAGTCCATGGGGGTCGCAAAAAGTTGGACACGACTTAGCAACTAAACCACCACCACCACCAGTATAAACAAAAGAAAACACAGGATGAATGATGGACTGGTCTTGCTCTTGGGTGGCAGCGAGGCCAACAGCCTTTCAGGTTCACATCTGCGACTGCCTAGCTTTCCCGACTAAGTCTCTGCCACGCAGCAAAGCCTAGATGTGGATCTCAGCTCACTCTGACCTTGAAGGCTCCGAAGAACACCCACCTGCTTGCTCCGTTTTACTCCCATGCACACTGTGATTCAGGTTTTCCCAGCTCCTGCCAGACCCTCCACCTGGCCTCCTCAATAATTACCCAGATTCTCAGAAGTGGACACGTACAGAACTCTTGCAATCTCTTATCCTAAACGGACCTTTATGGAACTCTGGTCTTTTTCTCTCTTGGGAGAAGTGGCAATAACCCATCTCTTCCAAACTTACATTCATCCATTATTCTATCTTTCCTTCAGTACTATTAATTGATCGCTGACCATGTGTCAAGCACTGGTGCCAAGGGTTCAATTAAGAACACAGGTGGGACTCCCCTGGTGGTTCAGTGGTTAAGAATCCACCTGCCCATTCAGGGCACACGGGTTCGATCCCTGGTCCAGGAACTAAGATCCCACATGCCACAGTGCAACTGAGCCCCTGAGTCACATCTAGAGCTTGTGCTCCCCAACAAGAGAAGACACCACAGTGAGAAGCCCGTGCACCCCAGCTGGAGAAATCCTGCACACAGCAACAAGGACACGGTGCTGCCAAAAATCAAAATGAAAAAACTCAGTATCGATAGTCAGGTGGACAGGGGCAGGGGACGTCTATTGAGGCTGGGAAGGTGGGCACATGGGCAGGAGCTCCAATGCTGTTTCCCAGGAGAGGGAAGGAAAATGCCCGGGGCAGCAGCAGGGGTCAGTGGTTGAAGGCTTGTGACGACACTAGGAGTCCCGAATCTTTATCAGAGCGAATTGCTGCTTGACACTCCTGGGCCACATTCATCTTTTTCAGCACTTTAAAGAAACGCCTGCATCCCAGTGAGGCCTTAGCAGAGGAGCAGAGGGTTTTCTCATTTTACAGGTGAGGAAACTGGAGATCCTTGGAGGCGACAGGGCCAGCCAAGGTCATACAGGAGCCCAAAGTAGAAGTTGAATAGTCAGCAAAGACCATGACAGGAGGGGGAAATGTGAATCTACTGCCCAAGGAGAACCCAGCTAATACACGGTATAAATTCTTAACAAGGTCCTTTTAAAAAACCAAA
>SJYX01021456.1:274151-311207 GCA_006410675.1 Oreotragus oreotragus | reverse complement strand
TGGAAAAATCCCATGGGCGGAGGAGCCTGGTAGGCTGCAGTCCTTGGGGTCACTAAGAGTCGGCACTACTGAGCAGCTTCACATTCACTTTTCACTTTCATGCATTGGAGAAGGAAATGGCAACCCACTCCAGTGTTCTTGCCTGGAGAATCCCAGGGACGGGGAGCCTGGTGGGCTGCCGTCTCTGGGGTCGCACAGAGTTACACACGACTGAAGTGACTTAGCAGCAGCAGAGAAAAACACGGCAGACAGTAGAGCGTACTTCGCCTGTTCATTCCACACCATTTGAATGCCCGTCTTGGCTTCCCTGGTGGCTCAGTTGGTAAAGAATCCCCCTGCAATGCAGGCGACCTGGGTTCTACCCCTGGGTTGGGAAGATCACCTGGAGAAGGGAGCCGCTATCCACCCCAGTATTCTGGCCTGGGGAATCCCATGGACACGACTGAGCGACTTTCACTTTCACTTTGTACTAAAAGCAACTTAGGGAGGTACAGGCAGCCGGGGTGCAGGGAGAGTAGGAACCAAGGGCAGAAGGATAATGCCGGCCCTGAGGGCTTCCCAGGTGGCTCAGTGGTAATGAATCCTCTGGCACTGTCAGGAGACGTGGATTCCATCCCTGAGTGGTGAAGATCCCCTGGGGAAGGAAATGGCAACCGACTCCAGCATTCTTGCTTGGAAGATCCTGGACAGAGGGGCCTGGCAGGCTTCAGCCCATGGGGTCACAAAGAGTCAGACAGGACTGAACAACTAAACAGCAACAATGCCTGCCCTGCTCTAGGGACTTTAGGTGCTTCGATTATGTATGTTTAAACAGCATTTCCCTTTGGTGAGTACGGTCCTCCCTGGATATCCTCTGGGGATTGGCTCCAGTACCCCCATATCAAAAATCTGACACTCAAGTCTCTTATATAAAATGTCCTAGTATTTGCATATCACCTATGCACATCCTTTTATATACTTTAAATCATCACTGCTGCTGCTGCTGCTGCTAAGTTGCTTCAGTTGTGTCCGACTCTGTGCGACCCCATAGACGGCAGCCCACCAGGCTCCCCTGCCCTGGGATTCTCCAGGCAAATCATCACTAGACTACAACTAATAGAACTCCTGTATGTGTGAATGATGCTAAAGCTGAAACTCCAGTACTTTGGCCACCTCGTGAAAAGAGTTGACTCATTGGAAAAGACTCTGATGCTGGGAGGGATTGGGGGCAGGAGGAGAAGGGGACGACCGAGAATGAGATGGCTGGATGGCATCACGGACTCGATGGACGTGAGTCTAAGTGAACTCCAGGAGATGGCGATGAACAGGGAGGCCTGGCGTGCTGCGATTCATGGGGTCGCAAAGAGTCGGACACGACTGAGCGACTGAACTGAACTGAACTGTATGTGTGTATGCTAAGTCACTTCAGTGTGTCAGACTCTTTGGACTGTAGCCACTCCTCCCCCAGGCTCCTCTGTCCGTGGGATTCTCCAGGCAAGAATACTGGAGTGGGTTGCCATGCGCTCCTCCAGGGGATATTCCTGACCCAGGGATCCAACCTATATCTCTTATGTCTCCTGCACTGGCAGGCAGGTTATTTACCAGTAGTACCACTTGGGAAGCCCACAACAACCCCTACCACAGGGTAAATGCTATGTAAGTATATAGTTGCTTTCCTGAAGCAAGTCAAGGTTTGGTTTTTAGAAATTTCTTTTTCTGAATATTTTAGATCCAGGACTGATGGAATCTGTGACTGCAGAACCAGCCGATCTAGAGGACCCACTGTAGTATTCTCCCCACGCAGCAGAGGAGGGAGCAAGGTGCTGATGCTGCCTGGGGTTTAATGGAGTTAGTTTTCAATCCAGGTATCCCAGCCCAAGTGAGGGAGGTGAGAGGGTTTGCTGCCAGGGGCCTGCCAGTACACCACACTGCCCAGCAGGTGAGTTGCCCCTGTCATGGATCCGGACGGAAGTGGAGAGAGCTGAAACAGTGTCGGCTGGCACAGCCCTTGCTTATCTTATCAGTCCTGAACACTGTGCAGCTACTGTTTTGGAGTAGCATGATTTGCAGGCTGAGCCTACGTCTAAAGATGGTGGTATAGTCACCAGTCTGACCTAGGGTAAATTCGGGGGCTAGTCTCTCAGCGTGGTGCCAAGGTGAGCTGGCAAAAGGCGCTGTGGTGCAGTGCCATCTCCCTTTACAGATGCTCTCTGCTTCCTCCCCTCTTGCAGAAACCATCACTTCTCTTCCACCCCGCCAGTCTCCCTGGTCCATACCCACATAGTTTCGTAGACTCATGGCTCTCAAACTTTGGCATGCATCAGAATCACCTGGAGAGCTTGTTAAAAACATGCCAAGGGAAAAAAAAAAAAAAAAAAAAACCCTCTCCCAGAGGGACTTCCCTGGTGGTCTAGTGGTTGAGTCTACTTGCCAATGCAGGGGACATAGGTTTGATTTCTGGTCTGGAAAGATCCCACATGCCTGAGAACAACTAAGCCCATGAGCCTCAACTACTGAGCCCCTGCCCGAGAGCCCCAGAGCTGCAACCACTGAGCCTGTGTGCTCTAGAACCCGTGCTCAGCAGCGAGAGAGACCACTGCAAGAAGAAGCCTGTGCACCACATCTAGACAGTAGCCCTGGCTTGCCACAACCAGAGAAAGCCCCCATGGAGCAATGACACAGGGCAGCTGAAAATAATAAATAAACAGTTTTTAAAACATTGCCAGAGATTATGATGTATTTAGTCTGGGAAGTCACAGGGCCTGGGAATTTGCATTTCTAAGTTTCCCAGGTGATGGTGGTGGGGATGCCTGGGGCTGCAATTTGAGAGCACTTGGCCTGAATGGAAGGAAAAGTAAGGGCTGGTGAAAGAGGAAAGAAGTGATCGTGTGCAGTGCTGGAAGAGATTATTGGAAGTTCAAGGTCCCCAGAGTCCTGGGGTATCTTTACTTTCAGTGAGGGATACATAAGCTGAAATCCCCAAGCAATCCTAGGCATATTCCAGAATTAGCCTAGGGCATGTGTTTTTGTCTGGAGATTTAGCACTACCCCTAATGGACTCAAACAACTCTGCACCCTCCAGTGAAAACCAGAATTACCTAATTTATTTTCCCAACCTAACTTGGTAATCTGTTCATCTCTTTGGCACTAAAGGTGGAGGGATGTGATCTTACACATTTCTGTTTGCAAACTGACTTGCATGTTTTTGTTTTTTTTTTTGTGGGAAGGCATTTTATTTTGATGAGCATGGTTTTTCGTGCTCAGTGGTGCTCAACTCCATGGATGATGCTGTATGAATGAATGAATGCTTTCTTCTTTAGGAGAATCCTAACACCTACCAGTCCCCTCCTTCTTACTTTTGCTTCTTCTCCCAGCTGTTCTAAAATAATATGAAGGTGATTTAAGATCCAGATATTTGCTGAAAAATTCTGCTCAGTATGTCAGCATCATTATCAAGTTAGGAGAATTTGGCTGGTGGCTAAGCAAGCAAGCCCAAGTTAGAGGCTGAGAATGGGTTCTGTAAAATATGTATTAAGTCACCTCAGCTGTGTCTGACTCTTTGCGACCCCATGGATTAAACAGTCCACAGAATTCTCCAGGCCAGAATACTGGAGTGGGTGGCCTTTCCCTTCTCCAGGAGATCTTCCCAACCCAGGAACTGAACCCAGGTCTCATGCATTGCAGGTGGATTCTTCACCAGCTGAGCCACAAGGGAAGCCCTTGTAAAATATATGATTGTATATGATTTTTAAAAAAAGCAGTATAGCAAGAAATTAGATGAAAAAAGCAGGAGATGTTTTGTTTCTTCCCACCAGGTGGCAGACCTTGCCCAATCAATGAGAATTAACCCTGGACTTGGAGCTCGGCCTATATATTCTACATTTTTCCACTCAGAACCAGGACAAAGGGCTGTTTCTCTACTTAAATAACTTGGGAATTGAAGCAGGAAGAGCAGTTACTGGAAAATACCTCTGTAACAGCTGCCGAGGTACTTGAGTGATCCCTTGAGTTTCCTCAAGGGCTCTCTGAGACTTCTTAGTTTTTCCTTCTGGGAAAGAGGTCCACCCTGCTCTAGATGTAAGAAAATGGGTTACTTAACTAAGAAAAATGCAAAGAATGTAACTTCAGACCAGAGGTTTCTACCTAGGAGGCAGCTCTGAACAACTTCAAGACCCAGGGCTTGGCTTCTTCCTCCCATGGACCCTCTGGCAGTCAACCTCTTATTCCCTACCACCCAAGAGTTCTCTTGCTGGTAGTGAATCTTCCTCAAATTATTAAAATGACCGCTTTAACTCTAAAGTCCACTCTGGAATCTTCTTACTAAATTCCAGTTTTCCATCTAATGGACACGAGGATGGTCTCTCCCAGGTGATCATGACCCTCCCTCAGATGATATTCAACATGTTACAAAACCTAAATCACACAGTAACTTTAGCAAGTTACATGCTCATAGCAAGAATATACATTGTGTTGTTGTTCAGTCACTAAGTTGTGTCCGACTCTGAGAGCTCAAGGACTATAGCCCACCAGGCTCCTCTGTCCATGGGATTTCCCAGGCAAGTGTACTGGTGTGGGTCGCCTTATCACCTCTAAGGGATTGTCCTGACCCAAGGATCGAACCCCACATCTCCTACACTGACAGGTGGATTCTTTACCACTCAGCCACCAGGGAAGCCCAAGAATATTCATATGTGTGTTAAAATAGATACACAGTGTCTTCCAGGAGAGCTCAATGAATGCTTTGGGAGAAGAGCAGGTAAAGATTCTGTTTCATGCACTGTTTTATCTCAGTTGTATGTGCAACAGATAAAACTGAGAATATAATAGTACCCACCCCAGGGATGGGGGAGCCTGGTGGGCTGCCGTCTATGGGGTCACACAGAGTCGGACACGAGTGAAGTGACTTAGCAGCAGCAGCAGGGCTGGAGTCAGAGCAGATCTATACCTACAAGGGAAACAGGAAGTTGTGAGATTGGGATTGACACATATATACTATTGATACTACGTATAAAATAGATAAGTAATGAGAACCTACTGTCTAGCACAGGGAACTCTACTTAGTGCTCTGTGGTGACCTGAATGGGAAGGAAATTCAAAAGGGAGGGGATGTATGTACATGTATGACTGATTGATCTTGCTGTACAGTAGAACAGAACACAACATCGTAAAGCAACCATACTCCAAAAAAAATTAATTTAAAAAAGAAAGAAAACAGGAAGTTGCTATACCATTGTCATGTTCTCAAACACAGGTGGGACGTCACCCTCAGCTCATCAGCTTGAGCACTGTTGTTCAACTGCCAAGTCATGTCTGACTCTCTGTGACCTCATGGACTGCAGCTCCCCAGGCTTCCCTGTCCTTCACTATTTCCCTGAGCTTGCTCAAGCTCGTGTCCGTTGGGTCAGTGATGCCACCTAACCATCTCATCCTCTGTCGTCCCCTTCTCCATTTGCCCTCAGTCTTTCCCAGCATCAGGGTCTTTTCTAATGAGTCAACTCTCATCCTGTGGCCAAAGTATTGGAGCTTCAGCTTCAGCATCAGTCTTTCCAATGAATATTCACAGTTGATTTCCTTTAGGATTGACTGGTTTCATCTCCTTGCAGTCCAAGGCTTGGGGATGTATAAATCCCAGCTAATAATGACCACTTTAGACTAACTAAAACTCATAGCCCAGAAAGCTTCAGTGGGCAGTTCCCTGACTCTGCAGCAGCTCCCTTGGTCATCTTAAATGTTTATAGAACTCTTGCACTAAAGACAGAGACTGTGAGGGAAGAAATTAGATAATTGAAATAGTACACATTTGAGGGGTTTTCTCTGTGGATTGTTAACAGAGTCAGTCAAACCCATGTTTATGGAATGCACACAAGGCACATAGCAGGGTACTTCACCCCTCATTGAAAATCCATTAGGACAATTAGTAGACCATGCTTAGAAACTTTTTTTCCACAAAGAAATTTGCTTTAGTTGCTGGGGTAGCAGGAACTAATTTGAGATGTAAAACTAACAACCCCCTTTTGCACTGCTGCTGCTGCTAAGTCACTTCAGTCGTGTCCGACTCTGTGTGACCCCATAGACGGCAGCCTGATTCTCCAGGCAAGAATACTGGAGTGGGTTGCCATTTCCTTCTCCAATGCATGAAAGAGAAAAGTGAAAGTGAAGTCGCTCAGTCTGTCCGACTGTTAGCGACCCCATGGACTACAGCCCACCAGGCTACTCCGTCCATTGGATTTTCCAGGCAAGAGTACTGGGGTGGGGTGCCATTGCCTTCCCCGCCTTTTGCACTAGGAAGTCTTTATGTAAACTGTCACATATATGTGAAATTATTTGTACCTGTGTCTGTGTTTATGGACTTAAAAGCTACAAACGTAATAGGATATTGATATAAGGGGAAAATAATGTTAAAAGTTAGTGAATCATCTTCTACTAATGCTCCAAAGTTAAATGTTTACCTGGGAGGTTATGCTCTGGTTATAGGCAATTGCTGCTGCTGCTAAGTCACTTTAGTCGTGTCCGACTCTGTGTGACCCCATAGACGGCAGCCCACCAGGCTCCCCCATCCCTAGGATTCTCCAGGCAAGAATACTGGAGTGGGTTGCCATTTCCTTCTCCAATGCATGAAAGAGAAAAGTGAAAGTGAAGTCGCTCAGTCTGTCCGACTGTTAGCGACCCCATGGACTACAGCCCACCAGGCTACTCCGTCCATTGGATTTTCCAGGCAAGAGTACTGGGGTGGGGTGCCATTGCCTTCCCCGCCTTTTGCACTAGGAAGTCTTTATGTAAACTGTCACATATATGTGAATTTATTTGTACCTGTGTCTGTGTTTATGGACTTAAAAGCTACAAACGTAATAGGATATTGACATAAGGGGAAAATAATGTTAAAAGTTAGTGAATCATCTTCTACTAATGCTCCAAAGTTAAATGTTTACCTGGGAGGTTATGCTCTGGTTATAGGCAATTGCTGCTGCTGCTAAGTCACTTTAGTCGTGTCCGACTCTGTGTGACCCCATAGACGGCAGCCCACCAGGCTCCCCCATCCCTAGGATTCTCCAGGCAAGAATACTGGAGTGGGTTGCCATTTCCTTCTCCAATGCATGAAAGAGAAAAGTGAAAGTGAAGTCGCTCAGTCTGTCCGACTGTTAGCGACCCCATGGACTACAGCCCACCAGGCTACTCCGTCCATTGGATTTTCCAGGCAAGAGTACTGGAGTGGAGTGCCATGGCCATTAATGACCATCAATAAATAAAATTGTGTTCACATCTACACTTATGGAATGTCATATTGTCTTGACTCTCACACAAAAATAAGGCTCAAAGAAAACCCACTTTGGGCTTCCCTGGTGGTCTGTCTAGTGGTTGAGAATCCACCTCCCAATTCAGAGGGCACGGGTTCGATCCCTGGTCTGGGAAGATCCCATGTGCCTCAGAGCAACTAAGCCCGGGAACCCCAACTACTGAAGCCCATGTGTTGCTACTAAAGCCCACATGCCCTAAAGCCATGGTCCCCAACAGTAGCAGCCACCACAAAGAGAAGCCTGTGTGCCGTAAACTGGAGAGTAGCCCCTGCTTGCTACAACTAGAGAGAGTCCGCGCAACAAGGAAAACCCAGCACAGCCAAAATCAATCAATCAATCAATCAATCTTCTTTCAAAAATCCGCTTTTACTAAGATACTGTTGATCAATGTAAATGACTAGACTCATTCAAACCAATATTGTACCTGCCCCGCGATCAGGCGGCAGTGGGCGCGACCGAGAGACTCTGGAGAGGCTCCTCTTTGGCACGTCCCAAAGACGCTGTCTGCTGAGCCCCAGTAGCTGTTACCCAAGCTGGTGGGCGTTCTTCTGTCCTTACTCTTCTCTGTGCCAAGGATCAGGCCAATGAAAATTGTGAGCACGGGTCAGGTATTCGGCAGATTTTCCGGCAGGCTATGAAGGGGAGCCTTTGGCACATTTTTCCCACTGCTTTTCCCTCCTGTCCTTTAGTTCTCTTCTGGGACTCGAGCCTGGCCAAAACCCAGGATGCCTGGCTTCAGGATCTCATGAAGCTCAGGCTCGGATGTCTCATTGCAAAAATTCAGTGAGCGACAAAGCGATGAGTTAGAGGTGGATTTGTTAGGATTCCCAGAGAAGCACACTCTTCTGGGTGTGGGCCATAGCCGAGGCAAGGGCTTGGGCCAAGGAATGTGGCCTGGCTAGGTTTTGCTAGCGGGGTGAATTCATATGCTGATGAGGGGGAGGACCATCCCAACCATTGGGGAACCACTTACTCTTCTGTCTGTTAACATTGCCTGAGAGCTGTCCTGCCACCTCTGGGTGTGTCTTCAATAAACTGTGGAAAATTCTGAAAGAGATGGGAATACCAGACCACCTAAACTGCCTCTTGTGAAATCTGTATGCAGGTCAGGAAGCAACAGTTAGAACTGGACCTGGAACAACAGACTGGTTCCAAATAGGAAAAGGAGTACGTCAAGGCTGTATATTGTCACCCTGCTTATTTAACTTCTATGCAGAGTACATCATGAGAAACGCTGGACTGGAAGAAACACAAGCTGGAATCAAGATTGCTGGGAGAAATATCAATAACCTCAGATATGCAGATAACACCACCCTTATGGCAGAAAGTGAAGAGGAGCTAAAAAGCCTCTTGACGAAAGTGAAAGAGGAGAGCGAAAAAGTTGGCTTAAAGCTCAACATTCAGAAAACGAAGATCATGGCATCCGGTCCCATCACTTCATGGGAAATAGATGGGGAAACAGTGGAAACAGTGTCAGACTTTATTTTTTTGGCCTCCAAAATCACTGCAGATGGTGACTGCAGCCATTAAATTAAAAGACGCTTACTCCTTGGAAGAAAAGTTATGACCAACCTAGATAGCATTCAAAACAGAGACATTACTTTGCTGACTAAGGTCCGTCTAGTCAAGGCTATGGTTTTTCCTGTGGTCATGTATGGATGTGAGAGTTGGACTGTGAAGAAGGCTGAGCGCCAAAGAATTGATGTTTTTGAACTGTGGTGTTGGAGAAGACTCTTGAGAGTCCCTTCCAACCAGTCCATTCTGAAGGAGATCAACCCTGGGATTTCTTTGGAAGGAATGATGCTAAAGCTGAAACTCCAGTACTTTGGCCACCTCATGCAAAGAGTTGACTCATTGGAAAAGACTCTGATGCTGGGAGGGATTGAGGGCAGGAGGAGAAGGGGACGACCGAGGATGAGATGGCTGGATGGCATCACGGACCCGATGGACATGAGTCTGAGTGAACTCCGGGAGTTGGTGATGGACAGGGAGGCCCGGCGTGCTGTGATTCATGGGGTCGCAAAGAGTCGGACACAACTGAGCGACTGAACTGAACTGAACTCGAGCTATCCTGCCACCTCTGGGTGTGTCTTTTGGCTTACAAATTGGGGATTAAGGTTCACTTGAATTTGACTTGTCATCTTGGACCCAGTTGATTTTAGTCGGTTTACGTTATGCCCCTGTGCTCTGCCATTCTGTCAAAGGTTGTGCCCTGCCCGCTTCCCTCCTGTTTGTGCTCTTTTCCTGAGCCCCATCTGGCCCACAGTGTTGCCTCTACAGTCTTCTGGAGGGACAACCAGAAAATAGCTGGCCCTTGGGAGGGAAATACTGTATAATATCCAACCCCTCTAGATATTCAGCCCTTCATCTTCCATGATTCCTACAACACGTGCAATACCAGCATCTCCCAGTGAACCCGCTAGGGCGGGTGCCAGGCACACAATGCCTGCTAGAAGTCCATCTGTTGGCCTCCCTTCAAAGGCAATTGGGCTTCCAGGGATAATGTTTGCCACTTTGGGAGTTAGCCCTGCAGGCCGTTTGGGCCCAAACCCTTATCACCCTTCTCCTAAAGTTAGAAACGTACCCCTGGATCAAATCTCCACTCCACGTTTATGAAACATTTAGTCTGTTGCCTCTAAACACATTCGTTCTTAAGCCAATTACTAACTCCTACAATCAGGACCCTGCCCCCTTGTAGGCAACGTTGCTCCACCCAGCCTACTATTAAAATACCTTAATGTCCCTAACAGGGCCATGACCCACTCCTTTGTCACTACTTCTGTTATTACCTAAAGTGGATCTATGACAACGAAGGGCTTCCCTGGTGGTGCAGAGGGTAAAGCGTCTGCCTGCAATGTGGGAGACCTGGGGTCGATCCCTGGGTCGGGAAGATCCCCTGGAGAAGGAAATGGCAACCCACTCCAGTATTCTTGCCTGGAGAATCCCATGGATGGAGGAGCTTGGTGGGCTACAGTCCACGGGTCACAAAGAGTCCAACACGACTGAGCGACTTCACTTTCACTTTTCATGACAATGAAATGCTTACCAGGAGAGACACCCTGACCTGCTCTTAAGGAGGACTAGGGGAAGAAATCAGTGATTTACAATCCCTTGGAGTAAGATGACAAGGCTTATGACTGTTTCACTGTTTCCCAGTCTCAGGGCACAGGCTTGGATTGCTTTACATCATGATAGCTATTCCCATCTGCGGTAAACAAACTGGCAATGAGTTAAAATTACAACCCCTTAATCCTACCCAGCACTGGTCATGCTGAAGACCTTGGGGATGCTCAACTCGACTCGGGAGGTCCCAGGAGTCAACCTGCCTTGACCTGTCTAAGGATCTGGTCCTCTAAAGGTTGTCTCACCTTAACCTGCTTGGGGATCCGCCAGTCCAGGGGTCCCAGGAGGCCGTCACGCCTCGACCTTCCAGGGGATTCAATCTCTAGGAGGCTGTCATGCTTCAGCCTGCCTGGAGAGCTGCACCCTGACCAGGGGACGCCTGGCTCTCAGGTTGCAACAGTACTGGGTAGAATAATCTTCAGAAAGACTCACCCCTAAGGAAGTCCACCCATGAAATTTGAAGGAGGCCAAGGCCCAGGAGAGGGAGAGAAGGAAAGAGACAAGGCATGCCCAGATGCTGGCCACCCTCCAGTGAAGCCCTATGACAAACCCCGAGTCCTTGAAGGACAAGGTACAAGGCAAATGCCTAATCTATAGACAGGCAGAGCACTGGGACAAAGAGTGTCCAAACCAAGTCTCCTAAAATGGCTTGCTACAAATGCCATCAACTGGGACATTGGGCGGCACTCTGCCCTAGGGACCCAAGAGCCTCAAGGTCAAGCGCCAAGCCTTCCCTCAGGGGTTCAACAGGACTGAAGCAGCCTGCTCCAGCCAGCCTACCTGTCACAGATAACCATCACGGGGCTGGAGCCAAGAGTGCAAATGGATGTGGCAGATAGGTCCGAGAATTTCTTGGTTGACACAGGGGCTACCTACTTTGTCTTGATCTCCTACTCCGGAGCCTTCTTCTCCCAAACTTGTACCATTTTGGGTGCTACAGGAAAAGCAACTACTAAAAGATTTGCCCAAGCACTTCTGTGTTGCTGGGATGGGGAAATATTTTCCCACCAGTTTCCGGTGGTCCCTGAGTGTCCTACTCCCTTATTGGGAAGAGATATACTCACTAAACTGGGGACCACCCTTGTGATGGGAAGCTTTTCAGCCCGTAGAGCCCTGCAGCTCCTGGTTACTACTGAAGAACCGATTACACCTTAAATAGAGACGGACCAAAAACTATGGGACGACAAAATTAACCCCCAGGTGTGGGACCAGGGAATTCCTGGACGAGCCCACCAATCTGAACCAGTCATCATTGTCCTCCGAGATCCCACTCGGTTTCCTAACCGGAAACAATATCCCCTCAAAAGAGACACTTGGGAGGGACTACAGCCTTTAATAAATAAATCCCTTGCTTGTGGGCTATTGGTCCCCACCAGTTCACCATGTAACACCCGAATCCTCTCAGTAAAGAGAAAGGACAGAACCTGGAGAATGGTTCAAGATCTCCGGATCATAAATGAAGCTGTAGTCCCCCTCCATCCCACAGTGCCCAATCCCTATGTAATCTTGGGAGAAATCCCGCCCAGTGTCAAGTGGCTTACAGTCTTGGATCTCAAAGATGCATTTTTTTTTTTTGCATACCACTGGCTAAAGAATCCCAATATATGTTTGCCTTTGAGTGGGAGGCCCCAGGAGAAAAACGCCAACCGATGACTTGGACAGTATTCCCTCAGGGGTTCAGAGACAGCCCCCACCTGTTTGGACAGGCCCTTAGCCAGATCTCCTAGATCTGGACCTGGGACCTGATGGGAAAATATTACAATACATAGATGACCAGTAATCTGCTCTCCTGATGAGAAAAATGCCCAACAACATGCAATTCAGGTTGTAAACTTTATGGCAGAAAGGGGATATAAAGTCTCCCGTGCTAAGGCACAGATGGTCAAGACAAACTCACTTACCTGGGAGTTCAGATTACACAGGGGTCCAGGAGGCTGTCCTCTGATCGGGTACAAGGAATCCTCCAGTTGCCCTCCCCCATGACTCGAAAACAATTGTGAGCTTTCCTGGGGCTAACTGGATATTGCAGAATCTGGATATCCAACGATGGTCTAATTGCCCAGCCCTTATATGAAAGCTTAAAGGGACGGGATGAATCAACCCCACCGATGTGGGGAACTCCTCAAAAGAAGGCAGAGGCTACACTGAAACAGGCCTTAACTCAGGCACCTGCCTTGAGGTTGCCAGACCCAGAAAAAGCTCTCCAACGTTACGTCCACGAAAGAGAGGGAATAGCCTTGGGAGTGTTAACTCAAACGCTGGGATCTGAGCCCCAGCTTATAAGCTTACTTATCCAAGAGGCTTGATCCAACCACCCGAGGCTGGCCCCCCTGCCTTGGAAACCTTGCAGCTATTGCAATCATGATAGAAGATGCTTTAAAACTCTCCTTTGGGGACAAACTAACTGTTTTTACCAGCCACCAAGTGAAACAACTCCTAAATGCGAGAGGCCATTTATGGATGTCTGATCAAAGAATCCTCAGATATCAAGTAGTACTGATGGAAAATCCAAGCCTCATTATATCTCCTGGTGAGGTTCTTAACCAGCCACCCTCCTGCCTACCCTCCGCGGGCTCTCTCCCCTTTCACTCTTGCCTAGAAACCTTGGACCACTGGACAAAACCCGGAGACGGGTTGTCGGAAGATCCTCTGACCAATCCTGAGAAAATCTGGTACTCTGATGGAAGCAGCTTTGTCTTGGATGGAAAAAGAAGAGCTGGGTATGCAGTAGTCTCCAGTTTTGAGACCATAGAGGCTAAGCCTCTGCCACTAGGTCGACAAGCTACAACATGCAGTGCCAGTTCAACAAAGATATAAAACTACAGCCGACCGTGGAAAATATCACTCACCCTTAGATGGACCCCGCTATAAGGACTCTGAGGCCTGGGACTAACAAGACAGGGAGGCCCAGTACCCCTTGCCATCCCAGTTCAGCAGGAAGTAGCCAGAAAGACCTCGGCGCCCCTATTCCCAAAGAATTGGGCCTCCCATCTCTTGACGGGGGAATGTTAGGTAGTTAAGAGTAGGAAACAGGAGTCTAAAATGGCAGTGGCTAAAAGACAAGGAAGGGAAAAGCCTGGGAAAATAGAACAAAGGAAGGTCGGAGGACCGGAATAGAAGAAACAGCATTCTGGGCTGGCCCAACTGACGCAGGGCAGGCCCAGGGGGAGGAAAAAAACGCTTTAAAGGAGAAGCCAAAGGGCCAGGTCTCTCCTGCGCGCTGGCCTGCTCCCCCACTCTCTTCTCTTTGCGTCTTTGAGTCGACATACCCTCACGCCTTGATGGATTCTCCCGCTATTTTCTAAATAAAATAGAGCTATAACATCATCTGTTCGAGATCTGAGAGCTATAACCCGAGAGCTGTGACTCGCCGAGGGCTTGAATGTCCGTCACTCCAAATCTTTGTTGGGACCAGACCTAATGGAGAATACACTCGCCTGACACTTTGATCTTTGAAACTAATTTCTAAACATAAGGAGAGTTGGTAAGTTTGTTTGTTGCTTTTTCCCACTGCTAACTTTAGCAACCTTTACTAACATATGTACACATACACAGTGGGTTCTGCCTTTTTTCAATTATCAGTTCAACCAGGAATTTTCATCACATACTTAGGGCACTGAAACAGAACTTGTTGCTGGGAGGAAGCCAATTCGGATTCCTCTTGGAACTGTTTCCTTGACTTGCTTTTCGTTGCTTTTGTTATTATAATCATACAGAATGGTTTGCCTCAGCGAATCCTGCCCCTCTGCCTGACTGTTAAACTAAAGTGCCTTTGTTCAGAACCTTGTCCACCTGTGGGTGGCAGGAAGGAAGAAATTCACACATCCCCTGTCTGAGGCTTGCCACTCTAGGAGATGTCTTCAAGATTAATGGCCTTTTTACTTTGCTTCCTCACCTCCCCTCATCTCTAATCTATAAAAGAACCTGGTATCCAGACCCCATAAGATGGTTATTTTGAGGTGCTACTCTGCCATCTTCTTGGTCTGCCTGCTCCCCTAGTAAAGTCTCTTCCTTGCCTCAACACCTGTCTCTTGGATTCATTGGCCTGTTCCGCAGCGAGCAGAGCAAGCTTGGACTCAGTAACAAACTTACCCCCATATCCTGCGAAGCCCGAGTTATCTAGTAGAGAGTTTCGGTTTGAGGGAGATGAGGGGTCTTGTTGATGCTGCCTGGTCATACTCCTGTCCCATGTTCTAGTCCCAAACCTTCTCTGCAAACAGCATCCGACCCAAGATTCTCTACAAGAATCCCCTAGATTCTTTAGGGCAGAAGGAGAAAGAAAGCAGACTTGGGCAGAGGGCCTTAGAATTTATTTGAAAAATGTATCCACATGTTAGTGTAAGGATATTTGCTGTCTATATTGAAAACATTGTCACGATATAACTCTTCCCATTAAGAGATGAGTCTCCTTTTTCATATTTTTGTTTATTCATTTTTGGCTGCACTGGGTCTTCGTCGCTGTGTGGGCTTTTCTCTAGCTGTGGTGAGTGAGGGCAACTGTCTAGTTGTGGTGCTTGGAGATCTCGTCATGGTGGATTCTGTTATTTCAGAGTACAGGCTCTTGGGCATGTGGGCTTCAACAGCTGTGGCACGTGGGCTCAGCACTTGGGGCTCCCGGGCTCTAGAGCACATGCTCAGTAGTTGTAGCACACTGAATTAGTTGTTCCTCAGCATGTGGGATCCTCTAGGACCAGGGATCAAACCCATCTCTCCTGCACTGGCAGGTGAGATGAGTCTTAAAAGTGAAGAGAATATACTTTCCATCAAGTGGTAGAACTGTGGTGACGGACATACGGAAAAGAATACAGGTTGAGAGCGTAAGCTGAGGTCAGACAGTCCCAGAATCAAAGTTGAGATTCATCACTTACGAGTGATCTGGTTTTGGAAAAGTAACAGCTTCTCTGACTTAAGGCTAAACTTCTCATTTGTAACATAAGGCTTCAATTAGATAAATATGTGAAATGCGTAGTATAGTGTCCACCAGAAGGCATCAGTGAGTGGAAGTTCTTGGCATCCTGCAAAGCTCTATGAGAGTTGAAGCCTACTTCACCTCTGACACTTCAAGTGGCTTCTGGTTGATCTTCACCTCTGATCAAGAAACTATTGGGTTGGCCGAAAAGTTTGTTTGGGTTTTCCATAACATCTTATGGCCAAACTTTTTGGCCAACCCACTGTGCATGCAGCATATCAGAATGCTCACTGATCTGCCAGTAAGTCGGCATACCCCATCGTAGAACTTTCTATTTGGGGAGAAACTCTGTGTGGGATAGGTGTCATAGGTGAGCAAGATCCTTTCTTTTTTGGTAGGGAAATTATTGGCAGGTTAGATTGAATCTCCCAGAGATAGATGCTGAGATAAGGATTAGAGCACATGCAGTTTATCTGGGGAAGACAGTCACCAGCAGGGAAATGGATGTGTTTGAAAGAAAGGAAGGAGGCCATAAAGGGTGAGTGTGGACACCTGGGGTTTAATCCCATCAGGGAGCCCTGGGAGACAGCGTGGGGCACACTTTGGAGCTGCTCCACCAGGAAGAGCAAGGAAGTTTGTTTATTTACCAACTTCTCATCATCAGTTAAGATCTGCTTTCAGGAGCACTAACTTGCAGCAGAGCCGTGCAGCAGAGCCCTGGAGGTCTACACTACAGTTTTCCCAGTGGAGCTTGCAAAAGACTCTACGTGGCGTACCACTACAACTAACACCACTAGCACCAAGGAATCTACTGGTCACAGGGCCAGGCAGCAAGGCCACTTAAACTGCTCTCAGAACCTGCTGAAGGTCTGCTCTCGCTCTGGCCCCCCTCATAATGTGTGGTCTTCAAAGTCACCTAATACATGGGTTGGAGCAGTATTCCCAAATGTGGTACGTGTTGTCTTCAAGATCGGAAGAAGCCTACCGTTACTGCACCGCCACGTGGTATAAGGAGCAGGATGCAGGAACTTGTCCTTAAGCTTGGAGCAGACCTCTTAGGGATGCCCAAGACAACTGAACCTTAAAAACTTTACTGACATGGCAAGCCTGCCAATCATTTTAGGGCTTATTTCCTCCCTGCTGGTATTCAAGTGATCCAATTAACACGCTGCTATCAAAATAGGGGAATGTGGGACTTCCCTGCTGGCCCAGTGGTTGAGAACCCACCTGCCAATGCAAGGGACACAGGTTCAATCCCTCGTCTGGGAACTAGGATCCCACATGCCATGGGGCATCTAAGCCTGCAAGCCAAGACTGCTGAAGCCTGTGCGCCCTCGAGCACGTGCTCTGCAGCAAGAGAAGCTACTGCAGTCAGAAGGCCAATCACCGCGGTCCCTGCCCACCGCAATCAGAGAAAGCCCTCAGGCAGCAGCAAAGATGCAGTGCAGTCAAAAATAAACAATTCTAAAAAACATACAGGGGAATTTGGTGATGTTTTGTGTCATACGTACCAAGACAATGAGTAATAATTTGGAGGTGCTGTGGGAAAACATCCTTAGGATTCTCAGAAGCCCTCAACGAGAGGGTGTTTATCTTAAATCATCAGGAGTCTTCACAGAGGTCCTTCCAGCCATACCCTTGATTTGATATTTGGCCTTGGACTCCTTCAATGCTGAGAAATATTTACCAGCTGGGAGAACTGGGAATGAGAGTCAGCTCTATCAGCCAAACCAGCCAGTCCTGGTGCGTCTGTGTCTCCTGCAGACTCTGCTTACCAATTGCTCGATGCCCTCTCTCGCTCGTCCCTCTCCTACTGCATGTTATCAGACTCCCTTAGAAGAAACCAAACGGCGCTTTCAACATTCTGTCTGGAAATCTCCTTATCATCTGTTTCAAAGTTGACTAGGTACATTTTCTATCTTCCAAGTTGCCACATGCAACGTTTCTCCAATTATTCCGTCACACTTAACACGCGTTGTCCTTCTCCAGCCTCCAGCAACTTCTCTCACTGCTTTCTCAGCCTCCAGCAACTGTTTGTTCACCATCCCTCCAGGCTTTGCTAACAGCCTCTTTGGCATTTTTCCAGCTTCTAACCACCAACTGGTCCAAGGGCAGAATTCCAAGAGCACTAGAGTGGATGATACAAGCCTCTTGAGGTTAGGCTCTGGAACACTTCTGCTACATTTTTTTGCAAGCAAGCCATGGGGCCATTCCAGATTCAAGGAGTGGGGGAAACAGACTTATCTAGGAATGGAAAGAGTTATAAAATATTGTGACAATGTTTTTCGGTATACAGCAGACATCATTACACTAACATGTGGATACATCTTTGGGATACATTCCCAAAAGTGAACTTGCTGAGTCAAAGGCAAGTATGCATTTGTGAAATATTGCCTAGCCACCCTTCATAGACGTTATACCAATTTTGAATTTCACCAGCAAAGTAGAAGGATGCCAGATGAGGTTTCCTCAGATTTCACAAGAGAGTGTATTATCCAACTTTTTTTCCTCTGCCATTATAGCAGGTAAAAATGACATCTTTGGACTTCCCTGGAGGTAGTACAGTGGATGCTAAGTCGCTTCAGTCGTGTCCGACTCTGTGCAACCCCATAGACGGCAGCCACAGTGGATAGTGCCTGCCAATGCGGGGGACACCAGTTCAATCCCTGGTCCAAGAAGATTCCACATGCCACCAAGCAACTAGGCCCATGGGCGTCAACGATTGAAGCCCGCGAGCCTGGAACCTATGCTCTGCAACAAGAAGTCACTGTAATGAGAAACCCATGAGCCACAGCAGAAATTAGTTCCCTCTTCCTGCCACTAGAGAGAGCCCCCGTGCAGCAATGAAAGACCAAGTGCCACCAAAAATAAAAATTAAAAATAAATAATTTTAAATGACTTCTTGTAGTTTTAATTTCTATTTGCATATTAATATTTTATAAATTTTCTTAAGAGCCAATTGCATTTCCTCCTTGAAACTGGCTGCGTTTGGATTTTCCATTTGGTCTGTAGGCTTGGCTTATCATTCAATGCACTCAAGAATTCGCATATGTTAGTAGTAAAATACAATTCTGGAACAGGCTCTCTTGAGTTTTTAAACTGTTTTCTTACATACCTGATTTTGGTCTTCCTAAGGATAACACATTCTCTTCTCCCTGGGAAAAGCTAATAGTATGAGACCATGATGAGCTCTCAGAGAAGGCAATGGCGCCCCACTCCAATACTCTTGCCTGGAAAATCCCATGGACGGAGTAGCCTGGTAGGCTGCAGTCCATGGAGTCGCAAAGAGTTGGACACGACTGAGTGACTTCACTTTCACTTTTCATTTTCATGCATTGGAGAAGGAAATGGCAACCCACTCCAGTGTTCTTGCCTGGAGAATCCCAGGGATGGCAGAGCCTGGTGAGCTGCTGTCTATGGGGTTGCACAGAGTCAGACACGACTGAACTGACTTAGCAGCAGCTTGATGAGCTCTAAGGAAATATGTGGTTCTCTAACTGGAGAAGACCTGAGTTTCTAGATATTTTCCCCCAAATTTCACCGTTCCCAAAAGAGAAAGTCACATAGGTGGAAGACAATCCTAAGTTTGGAGGGACCTAATTGCCTTCAATTTCCTAATGGAGGCTTAGGGAGAAGTGATCATAAAGATATGTGTGTTTATGTGTTATAATTGATTTCTGTACTTCATGCGCACTGCTATAAAGAGTTCTGCACTGGGCTTCCCAGGTGGCCTTAATGGTAAAGAACCCATCTGCCAGTGCTGGAGACATAAGAAATGTGTGTTCTGTCCCTGAATCAGGAAGATTCCTTGGAGGAGGGCAGGGTGCCGGGAGCCAGCGTGAGGAACTCCGCCCATGGCAAAGGTCATGAGGAAGGAGGCTTTGGCATACACANGGTGGCCTTAATGGTAAAGAACCCATCTGCCAGTGCTGGAGACATAAGAAATGTGTGTTCTGTCCCTGAATCAGGAAGATTCCTTGGAGGAGGGCAGGGTGCCGGGAGCCAGCGTGAGGAACTCCGCCCATGGCAAAGGTCATGAGGAAGGAGGCTTTGGCATACACAAAGGCGGGATCGAGCCTCAGGAAACCCCCTGTTCCCAAACATCTACCGCCAAAACCAAAGTCTGCCTACTTTACTGTTTTATGCTGTCACCTACACCTCTGACTTTACGGGGGGCTCTCCCCCATCACCTCTCTCAGAGAAGCTCCAGTTAATACAAATTCCCGGGTGTGACAAGAGTGTTTCAACTTACGAACTCCTCTGAAGTTTATCTAGCCTGCCTGAACAGATTCGTCTGGCCACGTGTGATTGTTTACAGCCTCCCAACTGTGAGAGGCACAAGATGTTTTAGACTTACTAAAGGCAGATTCTTTTAGGAAGTTAGAAATTATTAGTATAGTGGGTTGATTACGAATTATATTGGTGAAGGGTTTTTCATTTGTTGGGCCAATATTTGCTGCCAAGTCTCCATATTCCCTGCCCTTATAATGAATATAACTAGCATGTGGTGTTGGAGAAGACTCTTGAGAGTCCCTTGGACTGCAAGGAGATCCAACCAGTCCATTCTGAAGGAGATCAGCCCTGGGATTTCTTTGGAAGGAATGATGCTAAAGCTGAAACTCCAGTACTTTGGCCACCTCATGCGAAGAGTTGACTCATTGGAAAAGACTCTGATGCTGGGAGGGATTGGGGGCAGGAGGAGAAGGGGACGACCGAGGATGAGATGGCTGGATGGCATCACCGGCTCAATGGACGTGAGTCTGAGTGAACTCCGGGAGATGGTGATGGACAGGGAGGCCTGGCGTGCTGCGATTCATGGGGTCGCAAAGAGTCGGACACGACTGAGCGACTGAACTGAACTGATAGAAGAAATAAGTATTAACCTTTAAGATTAATCATGTTAACCTTAGGCTAAGTAAATTCCTTTCTTAATTGTAACCCACTACACCCTCACCCTATACGAATGCAACTTTATCTGGTACCTTCGGAGGGTGGTGCCTGGTTTAAGAAAAATCACCCCTGGAAAATAAGTTTTCTGGTTGACTGACCGTTATCAGAAAGAAAAGACCATAAAATGTCAGCAGGCCTCACGGCCAGAAGATGATGTAAAAACCCCTAAGACCTTTTTGTATACATTTATATGAAGCACCTGATTTTGATAAAGGTCAGGACTGCTGACCCCCGCGTGACTTTAAAATTTCCATTTGTCTCTATGTGTAGAAAAAAAAGGTATATAAGCAAACCTGAAAATAAAGAAAACGGATCAGTTTCTGGAAAGACTGATTCCCCCATGTCGTTCTTTCTTGTTCTCCATTTTTCTGGCTGAATTCCCATCTGGAGCATGGGTGCTCGCCAAGCCTGCCAATTTTGCCCTGGCTTTTAAGTTCCATGTGAGAGGGAGCCCAAGGCAGGGCACCCTCTGCTGTTCAAGTGGGCGCTGGTGGCCTACGTAGGTGGTGCAAGCTTCTTGTCTCCAAGCTTTATCGGTATCCCAAGTAAACCAAGTTATTCAGCCTCTTTTTCTCCACTAATTTTCCTACTACACTATTCCTTTCTAATCTCTCTTTGTACTTCTTATTAAATAGCTTTTTCCTAGGACGCCAACTCTATCTCCGCTTCGAATTACCCTGGATCCACCGGGACTGGACCCCGGCAGCAGGGCACTCCAGTATTCTTGCCTGGAGAATCCCATGGGCAGAGGAGCATGGTGGGCTACAGTCCATAGGGTTGCAAAGAGTCAGACACATCTGAAGCAAAGCATGCAGACTAGTGGATGAAAATAGAAATGCCTTAAAGAGTTCTACATTGAAGTAGAACATGCATATTTGGGTCTAGTGACCTTGGACAAGCGTCCCCCCTTCACTTCAGTTTCTTTGCTTGTAAAAGGAGGATGATGTTGCCTGTCTAGAAACTCAAAATTGCAATTTGCAAAGGTAACTTTTACAAATATATGGTGTTAGGATGTTCACCTAAAGGTACTGGGTACCACCCAGGATCTAATGCGGGCTGTGGAAACTCAGTAGTTCTAAACTGTCACTGCCTGAGGGACACCACGTTTCTCACAACCTAAGATACTAGATGTTGCCTGACCTCCTCTAATGTCACCATTAGAACCAACCAAGGTTAAGAGCGCAGACACCCTACCTGAGACTTGAGGCACCAACTGCAAGTTCAGAGATCCCTAGGGCCACCCTCACTTCAGACCAGCTGGCTACAAATTAGGAAGCTCCTATGACCACCTTCAGGTTCCATCCTTTGTTAAAATGACTCAGAGAACTCAGGACTCATGACTATAGTTTTGTTATAATAAAAGGATACAAATTAGAACCAGCCAGAGGAAGAGATACATATGGCAGAATGTAGAATGGAGTGGGTTCCAAATGTGAAGTTCTGTGTCCTCAGGAGTGTGTTTCCCTCCTGGCACCAGTATATGGTAATATGCAGATTATTGCCAACCCAAGAAGCTCATCCACATGCTTCATATATTCAAGAAACAGCAAGAAGGCCAGTGTGACTGTCTAGGGAATAGCAATATGAGATGAGGTCAGAGAGGCAACTGGATGGGAGCAGAACTTAAGCAGCTCTTCAATCTAGGCAAGAAATAATGGTGACTTGGAACAAATACTACTGAAATATTAATATTCATTGATGTCTGTAGTTTACATTAGCACTGACTTTTTGTGTTGTAGAGTTGTATGGGTTTTGACCAATGTATAACGCCATGTATCCTTGTGTGTATGTCAGTATCACAGAGAATAGGCTCAGAGCCCTAAAAATCTTCCGTGCTCCACCATTCATCCCTCCCTCCCTTCCTGCCCCACCTCTGGCTACCACTGATCNCAATTTTAAAAAGCATACAATTTTATATCCTTATTCAAATTTATTAGAATACATTTCTGATTGTCACTTCTATGTAACAGGTATCTAATATCACCAAGTAACTAAGATTCATAAAATGCATATTTTAAGAATTAATTATTTTGAAATACTGTGTTTCAGCAAGCAGTTGAAGTTTATTCACTACACAAATACGTTGTTCGATAAACTTTTGAGTGAATCTTATGTACTTGCCATCACACAGGTCGCTAGGGATACAGAGTTGAAAGATAATGCCCCCCAAAGTATCATCTAGGGGAGAATCAGACAAAGCAAGTAGACAGTGTTTTGGAAGGAGAAATAGAGTGCCATGAGTTATAGAAGAAACACCAATGTGCCAGTCTTGAAGAAAAAGCAGTAGGTAGGCAAAGAGAAGATTACAGGAGGGTCAGCAAAACCGAGAGAAGAGAGAGAGAACCTTTTCAATGGGGAACTGCCTTCATTTGGTTTAACTGGGTCATGGGGCACAGGAGGTGTTGGTGGAAAAGCCGGAAGCAAGGGTGATAAACTGCAGGAAGAAGGGTGTGGTAGAGTGTGCAGCATTAATTCTGGAGAGAATTGATCAAAACTGCTCCTAAACTGATATCAGAAGGGGCTGAGAAGGGCAACTGGACGGGGGGATATTAATGACAGGTCTCGGAGACTTACCGGATGTAACTTAAGAGGGGGGGTCAGGAGGAGAAGGGGACGACCGAGGATGAGATGGCTGGATGGCATCACGGACTTGATGGACGTGAGTCTGAGTGAACTCCTGGAGATGGTGATGGACAGGGAGGCCTGGCGTGCTGCGATTCATGGGGTCGCAAAGAGTCGGACACGACTGAGCAACTGAACTGAACTGAACTGATGGTATCATTCTNGGGAGGGGTTTTCAGGATGGGGAACACAGGTACACCTGTCTCTTATACACATCTAGATGTGTATAAGAGACAGGTGATGGACAGGGAGGCCTGGCGTGCTGCGATTCATGGGGTCGCAAAGAGTCGGACACGACTGAGCAACTGAACTGAACTGAACTGATG
This sequence comes from Oreotragus oreotragus, assembly GCA_006410675.1. Lineage (NCBI taxonomy): Eukaryota > Metazoa > Chordata > Mammalia > Artiodactyla > Bovidae > Oreotragus > Oreotragus oreotragus. The sequence continues at coordinate 288,003 of SJYX01021456.1, read as the reverse complement.
GTATCATTCTCAGTTGAAGCTAGGTAGCAGCACTTTTCCTGATATTAGGGGCAAGGTATTGGTGTTACTGTGGCTCAAATCAGATTACAGAATTTAAAAAGAAATTTTCCCATAACATAGTATATTTGCAAAGTTAAGTGAGTAATTATTTCTTTCATTTAAAGAGAAAAAAAGTAACTCATTTAATCTGTCGATTAATGTTTTAAGACAAAAATATAATTAAGAGGAATTGTACATTTTTAACAGTGAGTTCTGTTAAAGAATACTTTTTGGAAATATTTATAACAAAATACTAAGGAAGAGTTGAAATGGTTTAAAATGTCTCATTGTCTATGATGGTGAACACAGGAGAGACTGAAGCAGCCTTTATGATTGTCAAGTTCATTTTATTCAGATTTCATCATGTCTGAGTGCCAAACAGTAGATTGAATTGCTGAATTATGAATCTTTGGGCACTAGGTTGACTAAAATAACTGGCCTCTACACTGGAACTCTGATTTCAGTTTTCTTAATGACCTAATTGAATTGATCAATTGGTTATTCAGCCTGTTGCTCATTCGTTTAACTATAATTAGATGACTCTAGGTCCTGTACAGACTCGAACTAAATATCTGTATAATTAGAGTCATTGGCTTTTAATGGAATAAATTGGACTAAAATATACTTTGAGTGATTTTTCTCTATAATATTTATTTTTATTGGAATAAGTTTTAATACAAACCATTCCAAAAGGCATATTACTTAGAAGGAAAACCATGCTTGGGGAGTTTTAAAAGAGTTTCAGAATTTGTTCATCAAGAAAAATTTATTATTAACTGATAGGTGCATTAAACTTTGTAGTCTGATTAAATGTTACCTATATTTCAAAGTTAATTACACTTTGCTACCATTTAGCTCTATAATTTCTACAAAAGAAAGGTCTGTAGAGGAAATCAAAGAAGACATATTCTTTGTTTTGAGATCTATGATCGAACCAGACAGTTAATTCATATAGCCATATGACTAACATAACACAAGGGATGGTAAATTTAGGTAAACCTCTCTAGTTTCAAATCAATACAGACAAGGAATACATCAATTCTAGGTGGAAAATTTGCAAGGTCTTCGTAGAGATGATTACTGTTCTAGATCATCAGTAGGTAACCATTTGTAGAATGATAATAGCAGATGATCAATCTGGAGTTAGAAGCTGAACCCACCTTACAAAGAACCTTGAATCCCATGTCTGGGAAGTTAGACTTGATACTATTCACTTTATTGGTGATTAGGAATTCTCAAAGGTTTTTGAGCAATGAATTTCATGGCAGAAACACACACTCAGGAAAACAAACACGGAAGTGAAGAACACATCACATTAATGTAATACCAGATAGTTTTGGATCATACTTACTGTTTTTTCCTGTGTTGAAGGATTTTCCCATTGTTTGCTCTCTTTTTTTAGGCTACCTTTGAATAAAACTATTCCCTAAGCCATGCTATAAACAGGGTAAAATAATTTCTTATGCTTCTCTTTTATATGTACTTAGAAAAGAGCAGTGTTCTTTGCAGCCCTGTTTACAGTAGCTAGGACATGTTTTTCTGGCTGAATTCCCATCTGGAGCATGGGTGCTCGCCAAGCCTGCCAATTTTGCCCTGGCTTTTAAGTTCCATGTGAGAGGGAGCCCAAGGCAGGGCACCCTCTGCTGTTCAAGTGGGCGCTGGTGGCCTACGTAGGTGGTGCAAGCTTCTTGTCTCCAAGCTTTATCGGTATCCCAAGTAAACCAAGTTATTCAGCCTCTTTTTCTCCACTAATTTTCCTACTACACTATTCCTTTCTAATCTCTCTTTGTACTTCTTATTAAATAGCTTTTTCCTAGGACGCCAACTCTATCTCCGCTTCGAATTACCCTGGATCCACCGGGACTGGACCCCGGCAGCAGGGCACTCCAGTATTCTTGCCTGGAGAATCCCATGGGCAGAGGAGCATGGTGGGCTACAGTCCATAGGGTTGCAAAGAGTCAGACACATCTGAAGCAAAGCATGCAGACTAGTGGATGAAAATAGAAATGCCTTAAAGAGTTCTACATTGAAGTAGAACATGCATATTTGGGTCTAGTGACCTTGGACAAGCGTCCCCCCTTCACTTCAGTTTCTTTGCTTGTAAAAGGAGGATGATGTTGCCTGTCTAGAAACTCAAAATTGCAATTTGCAAAGGTAACTTTTACAAATATATGGTGTTAGGATGTTCACCTAAAGGTACTGGGTACCACCCAGGATCTAATGCGGGCTGTGGAAACTCAGTAGTTCTAAACTGTCACTGCCTGAGGGACACCACGTTTCTCACAACCTAAGATACTAGATGTTGCCTGACCTCCTCTAATGTCACCATTAGAACCAACCAAGGTTAAGAGCGCAGACACCCTACCTGAGACTTGAGGCACCAACTGCAAGTTCAGAGATCCCTAGGGCCACCCTCACTTCAGACCAGCTGGCTACAAATTAGGAAGCTCCTATGACCACCTTCAGGTTCCATCCTTTGTTAAAATGACTCAGAGAACTCAGGACTCATGACTATAGTTTTGTTATAATAAAAGGATACAAATTAGAACCAGCCAGAGGAAGAGATACATATGGCAGAATGTAGAATGGAGTGGGTTCCAAATGTGAAGTTCTGTGTCCTCAGGAGTGTGTTTCCCTCCTGGCACCAGTATATGGTAATATGCAGATTATTGCCAACCCAAGAAGCTCATCCACATGCTTCATATATTCAAGAAACAGCAAGAAGGCCAGTGTGACTGTCTAGGGAATAGCAATATGAGATGAGGTCAGAGAGGCAACTGGATGGGAGCAGAACTTAAGCAGCTCTTCAATCTAGGCAAGAAATAATGGTGACTTGGAACAAATACTACTGAAATATTAATATTCATTGATGTCTGTAGTTTACATTAGCACTGACTTTTTGTGTTGTAGAGTTGTATGGGTTTTGACCAATGTATAACGCCATGTATCCTTGTGTGTATGTCAGTATCACAGAGAATAGGCTCAGAGCCCTAAAAATCTTCCGTGCTCCACCATTCATCCCTCCCTCCCTTCCTGCCCCACCTCTGGCTACCACTGATCCTTTTTTTACTGTCTCCATAGTTTTGACTTTTCCAAAACATCATATAGTTGGAGTCACACTGTATGTAGCTTTTTAGGTCGGGTCCCCTCACTTAGCAGCATGCATTCCTCCGTGCCTGTTCATGGCTTGATAACTCATTTCCTTTATTTGTTAAATCATAGTCCATCGTGTGGATGTACCAGTTTGTTTTTCCATTAACCTATTGAAGGACATTCTGGTTGCTTCCTGTTTTTGGCAATTATAAGTAAAGCTGTTACAAACATTCATATCTGAGCAACTAAGCACATACACAGGCACGCAGGTTTCTGTGTGGACGTAAGCACCATTGTTGGACCAGGCAGCAAAAATATGTTTAGCTTTGTAAGTGGTTGAATTAATTTGCATTTACACAAAAAATGAATCAGAGTGCCTGTTGCTCCATAACCCTGTCAGCATTTGGCATTGTCAGTGTTTTAGATTTTAACTATTTTAGTAGGTGTCTGGAGGTATGTTGTCATTGTTTCAATTTGCAGTTCCTCAAAATATATGACATTAAGGCTTCCCTGGTGGCTCAGAGGTTAAAGCGTTTGCCTCCAGTGCGGGAGACCTGGGTTCGATCCCTGGGTCGAGAAGATCCCCTGGAGAAGGAAATGGCAACCCACTCCAGTATTCTTGCCTGGAGAATCCCATGGACAGAGGAGCCTGGTGGGTTGCAGTCCACGGGGTCACAAATAGTCGGACACGACTGAGTGACTTTACTTACTTACTTACTTAAGGATATTTTAATGTGCATTTCCATCCATATATCTTCTGTAGTGAGGTGTCCATTCACATCATTTGCCCATTTTTTAATTGGGTTATTTTCTTGTTAAGTTTTAAGTGATCATTGTATATTTTAGATGAATCCTTTATTGAATATTAGATTTATAAATATTTCCTCTCAGCCTTTGGCTTCTTGTTTCATTTTCTAAAGCCTATTACTCTTGATTAACAAGATGTACTGTGAACATCTCTCTAAGTTAACTTACGTACTGCAATACTTTTCTTGTCAGAATAGTATTTCATGGAATGATTATAGCAGTGTTCATTTAGCCAGTGTCTTACTGCTGGGTTTATACATCTATTCTAACTGTTGGTATTGCACACCATATAGTGGCAGACCATCTTGTAACTAAATCTTCATGTACAGTCTTATTTTCTCACTATGCATATCTCGAAGTGGAATAGCTAGCTGGATTAAGGAGTTCTTATTTTTTTCAAGCTTTTGTAATTTATTTATTTATTGGCTGCTCCATGCAGTATGTGGGATCTTGGTTCCCTGATCAGGGATGAAACTCAGGCCCCCCTTCCAGTAGAAGCAGGAGTTTTAATCACTGAACCACCAGGAAAGTATATATTTATTACAATTGCCCAACAGAAAATTTCTCCCAGTGTACATGCTTATCAGCAGTACAGAGAAAGCATCTATTTCCCCAGGCTCTTAAGGAGGTATTACAAAATGCTTCAGAATTTGAAATAGCTCTCTTTTTCCTTCTGGATACAAAAATAACTCATGCTTATGCTATCATTTAAAACTATTTGCAAATTTAAAAGTTAAAACTAGTATTTTATGCCTTTAATTTGTATTTCTTTGATGATTAAACATTTTGTCAAGCAAAACATCTTTAGTCCCACTTAAATGACATTAATATAATGGGTATGTAATAAATGTGCCATGATAATATTTATAAAGCATCATTTGAATACTTGGTATTCAACATGGTACTTTGCTGGTTATTACTAAACATGTATAGAAGAATGAATCCCTAATCACTGTGGTGCTGGGAGAATTAGACAATTATATGTAGAAGAATGACATTAGAACATAACCTAACACCATACACGAAAATAAAATAAAAATGGATTAAATACCTGAATGTAAGGCCAAACACTCTAAAACTCCTAGAGGAAAATACAGGTAGAACATTCTTTGACATAAATCACAGGAAGATCCTTTTTAGACCTACCTCCTAGAGTAATGAAAATAAACACAAAAAATAAGCAAATAGAACCTCAGTTCAGTTCAGTTCAGTCGGTCAGTCATGTCCGACTCTCTGCAACCTCATGAATCGCAGCATGCCAAGCCTCCCTGTCCATCACCAACTCCTGGAGTTTACCCAAACTCATGTCCATCGAGTTGGTGATGCCATCCAGCCATCTCATCCTCTGTCATCCCCTTCTCCTCCTGCCCCCAATCCCTCCCAGCATTAGAGTCTTTTCCAGTGAGTCAACTCTTCACAGGAGGTGGCCAAAGTATTGGAGTTTCAGCTTTAGCATCATTCCTTCCAGTGAATACCCAGGACTGATCTCCTTTAGAATGGACTGGTTGGATCTCCTTGTAGTCCAAGGGATTCTCAAGAGTCTTCTCCAACACCACAGTTCAAAAGCATCAATTCTTCGGAGCTCAGCCTTCTTCACAGTCCAGCTCTCACATCTATACATGACCACTGGAGAAACTATAGCCTTGGGACCTAATTAAGCTTAAAAACTTTTGAACAGTAAAGGAAACCATAAACAAAATGCAGAATGGGAGAAAATAATTGCAAAGAAAGCAGCTAACAAAGGATTAATCTCCAAAATATATAAGCAGCTCATGAAGCTCAATATCAAAAAAGTGAAGAACCCAATCAAAAAATGGGCAGAAGACCTAAATAGATCTTCCTCCAAAGAAGACATGCAAATGCCCAACAGACACATGAAAAGATGCTCGACATCGCTAATTATTAGAGAAATGCAAATCAAAACTATTATGAGTTATCACCTCACACCAGTCAGAATGGCCAGCATCAAAAATCTACAAACAATAAGTGCCGGAGAGGGTGTGGCGAAACGGAAACCATCATACATTGTTTCTGGGAATGTAAGTTGATACAGCCATTATGGAGAACAGTATGGCGGTTCCTTAAAAACTAAAAATAGAACTGCCATATGACCCAGCAAGCCCACTCCTTGGCATAGACACATGCACCCCAAGGCTCATGGCAGCACTGCTTACAACAGCCAGGACAGGGAAGTGTCATGCGAGGGTACGTGCCTCGGTTCTTTGTCTCGTCCCAACAAAGATTTGGAGTGACGGACATTAAAACCCCTCGGCGTGTCACAGCTCTCAGGTCTTGGATAGACAGTGTTATAGCTCTCAGGTCTCGAATGGACCGTGTTATAGCTCTTAGACAAATCAGTGTTACAGCTCAGTGTTCCAGCTCTATTTTATTTAGAAGATAGCAGGAAAATCCATCTTCGAGGTGTGAGGGCACCTCGATCCAAAGACACGAGGAGAAGAGCGCCCCAGCGCATGGTGGGGGGGTGGGTAGGAGAGGGGGAGAGAGAAAGAGATAGCGCGAGCTGGCTCTCGCTCCTCTATTTATATGTTTATCTCTCCCTGGGCCTGTCCTGTGTAAATTGGGCCAGCCAGGAGTGTTGCTTGTTTTACCTGAGGTCCTCACTCTGGTCCTCGGACCATCTTTTGTTTCATTTTCGTGGGCTTTTCCCTTCCTTGTCTGTAGCCACCACCACTTTGGACTCCTTTTTCCTGTTCTACCTACCTAACAGAAGCAGCCTAGATGTCCATCAACCGAGGAATGGGTAAGGAAGACGTGGTGCATCTATGCAATGGAANCTGAGGTCCTCACTCTGGTCCTCGGACCATCTTTTGTTTCATTTTCGTGGGCTTTTCCCTTCCTTGTCTGTAGCCACCGCCACTTTGGACTCCTTTTTCCTGTTCTACCTACCTAACAGAAGCAGCCTAGATGTCCATCAACCGAGGAATGGGTAAGGAAGACGTGGTGCATCTATGCAATGGAATATCACTCAGCCATTAAGAGCAAGGAAACTGAGTTATATGTAGAGACATGGCTGGACCTAGAGTGTCATACAGAGTGAAGTAAGTCAAAAAGAGAAAAACAAACATCGTGTATTAACGCCTGTATGTGGAATCTAGAAAAACGGTATAGATGATCCTACTTGCAAAGCAGAAGTAGAGACATAGACATAGAGGTCGAATGCATGGACACTAAGAGGGGAAGGGGGTGGGAGGAATTGGGAGACTGGGATTGACACCCGCACATTACTGATACTGGGTGTCAAACAGATAACTAAGGAGAGGACACTGTATACACAAGGAGCTCCACCTGATTCTCTGTGATGACCTGAATGCTAAGGGAGTCCAAAAGAGAGGGGACGTATGTACAAATGTGACTGACTTGTTTTGCTGGACTGTAGAAACTAACACAACTCTGTAAAGCAACTCTACTGCGATAAAAATTAATTTAAAAAAATCCCTAACCACTGAGAAATCGCAGTCCGAGAAAACCAACAGTCACTCAGTTCAGTTCAGGCGCTCAGTCAGGTCCGACTCTTTGCGACCCCGTGAATCGCAGCACGCCAGGCCTCCCTGTCCATCACCAACTCCTGGAGGTCACTCAGACTCACATCCATCGAGTCAGTGATGCCATCCAGCCATCTCATCCTCGGTCGTCCCCTTCTCCTCCTGCCCCCAATCCCTCCCAGCATCAGAGTCTTTTCCAATGAGTCAACTCTTCTCATGAGGTGGCCAAAGTACTGGAGTTTCAGCTTTAGCATCATTCCTTCCAAAGAAATCCCAGGACTGATCTCCTTCAGAATGGACTGGTTGGATCTCCTTGCAGTCCAAGGGACTCTCAAGAGTCTTCTCCAACACCACAGTTCAAAAGCATCAATTCTTCGGAGCTCAGCCTTCTTCACAGTCACTCAGTAAATATCTATTGCTTTTCTGGAACTATATTTTCATAACAACTTGATATAATCAACAAGCAATGAACTGTGCACAATTAAGTGTACAATTCGATAATCACTAACACATGCATGCTCCAGTGTCCTTGCCTGGAAAATTCCACGGACAGAGGAGCCTGGTGGCTTACAGTCCATGGGGCCACAAAGAGTTGTACATGATTGAGAGGCACACGCACCCAATGAATGCACGCGCCTGTGAAACCATCCCCACAGTCACCTTGTTTGTTTTCCATCTCTTAGGTTCACTGTCACTTGTTTTTTGATGTCTTTTGTCTCGATGGCCCTTGTTTCTTATGTTTTGTCTGGTTTTTTAGTGATTCAAGGGAGGAGGGTGTATCTGGTTCCTGCTGCTCATCTTGGTTGACTATGAAAGTCTGCCTGGACTCTTTTAAGTGCTGGATCCAGTAGGAGGGAACAAAATGGACAAAATCCTTGGTTTCAAACAGCCTACATTCCAGACCAGGGTGACGGTAAATATATGAAAGAAGAGTAAATTTGCATAAATAAATGATTTCAGAAAATGCGTGTCGATAAAATAAGATGGTAATGTGATAGAGATGCAGGAAAGGTTTCTCTGGGGAGGCCACATTTGAGGAGATGACTTATGAGAAACAGGCTGTCACTTGAAGAGCTAAGAGTGTGTTCTAAGATAAGGAGATATGACAAGTCCAAACAGAAATACGCTTGGCTTATTTCATAGGGCAAATACAAGGCCAGTGTGGCTGGAGGGTATTTGAGATGGGAGACGAAGTTGGTGCCGCAGGTAGACTGTTGTTCAGTCGCTCCGTTGTGTCCGACTCTTTGCGATCCCGTGGACTGCAGCACACCAGGCTTTCCCGGCCTTCACCATTTCCTGGAGCTTGCTCAAAGTCCTGTCCATTCAGTCAGTGATACCATCCAATCATCTCGTTCTCTGTCATCCCCCTCTCCTCCTGCCTTCAATCTTTTCCAGCAACAGGGTCTTGAGCTTACAGGAAAAGAGTCTTGTAGATCAGTGTTCCAGCTACCAACTGCTGCATAACATAGAACAACAACAATCATGAACTTTACTCATGAATCTAGGAGTGCTTGAGGTCAGCTAAGTGACTTTTGCTACAGATCTCTTGGGTGGTTGCAATCAGGTGATGGGTGGGACTGGAGTCGTCTCAAAGATTCCTCATCCCCCTATTTAGAGCCTGGGCTACTTAGACAATTAACTAAAGGATAGAACATTTCTAGTTCCTTGGCTCTCTCTCTCTTTCAACTTAGAGTAGCCCAATTTTTTACAAGGTCGCTAAAGGTTTTCAGAGCAGAAACTGGCAAAAGCTTCAGGGTATTTCCAAAACCTAGTCTTAAAGTCACACAATGTCACTCCCACCACATTTGGTTTGTCAGGGTAGTCACAAAGATTCACCTAGGTCCAAGGGGAAGGAACAAAAATTCAACTTCTTATTGGAAGAGCATCAAATAATATCTGGATATGTTTTAAAACTAGGATTCCCAGGTAGCACTAGTGGCGAAGAACCTGCCTGCCAATGCCCAAGACCTAAGAGACACAGGTTCAATTCCTGGGTCGGGAAGATCCCCTAGAGGAGGACATGGCAACCCACTCCAGTATTTTTACCTGGAGCATCTCATGGACAGAAAAGCCTGGTGGGCTATGGTTCATAGGGTTGCACAGAGTTGGGACACAACTGAAGTGACTTAGCATGCATGCATGTTTTAAAACCATCATACTCATGGCAAAGATTTTGGGTCAGACTTTAACAAGGGAATGATACGAAATGATTTGCAATTTTAAAAGGTCAGCCTGTCAGGATTACTAAGATGCAAAATCAACATGCAAGCATCACTTGTGTTATTAAATAACAGCAAAAACAATTAGCAAATGAAGTGTTTAAAATGATACCATTTACAAGAGTGTTTTAAAAATACCAACTACCTAGAAATAAATCCAACAAAAATACTCATTAAGACTTTTATGCAGAAAACTACAAACCTCTGTTGAGAGAACCTAGAGACTGGATAAATGAATTTACTATTTTCCAGGGTTGTATGACCAGTTATTATAAAGATGTCAGTTTTTCTTAAATTGGTCCATAGTTTCTGTGCAATGCCAATAAAAATATCCACAGCTTTTTTCTGTAGAACTTGACAAGCTAATTCTAACAGTGTGTATGGAAATGTGAAGGATCAGTGATAGTAAGCCACTCTTGAAGAAGCAGGAAGAAAAGTGGCAGAGGGATTTTCTATCCTTGAAATAAGACTTACCATAAAGCCAGTGTCATCTACTGTTAAGGCAGTGTGATATTGCCATGAGGAACACAGACAGAAAAATAAATAGACCAACGTAATAGAAGAACCAGAAATAGACGCACGCACATATGGACACTTGATTTATGTCAAAGATAGCATTATAAAAGAAGGAAAGGATGGTCTTTCAGTAAATGGAGTTGGAGTAATTATGTATCCACATGGAAAGAAAGAAGGAAAGAAGGGAGGGGGAGGTATATAGTCTGCAGAAATGCTTGCGCATATGCACTGGGAGACATGTACAAGAATGTTTGTAGCGGCATTATTCATAATATCCTAATTTAGAGACAACCCAAAGATTCAGCAGTAGGATGGATAAATAAAATGTGATATATTCATAAAACAGAGTATTTTACAGAAACAAAAATGAATAAACTGCAGCCTCATACAGACTAGATGAATCTTAAATTGAAAACATAATATTGAATGAAAGAAGCCAGACACAGAATACATGTGATTTCATTTCCAAAAAATTCGAAACTGGGGAAAACTTTTAGCGATGCATTACCATGGACAGAGGAGCCTGGTGGGCTAAGTCCATGGGTTGCAAAGAGTCAGACACAACTGAGCGACTAACACTTTCACTTTTTACAATCATTCAATAAAACTGTAAAGAAGGGCAAGCCTGCATAGTGGTTATTTTTATGAGGAAGATAGAGTTTAACATTGGGAAGGGATTGTAGGGTAGGGCTTCTAGAGTATTGGCTATATTTTATTTTTACTGTCTTGGGTGTGGTCATATCAGTTCAGTTCAGTCGCTCAGTTGTGTCCGACTCTTTGCGACCCCATGAATTGCAGCATGCCAGGCCTCCCTGTCCATCACCAACCCCTGGAGTTCACTTAGACTCACGTCCATCGAGTCAGTGATGCCATCCAGCCATCTCATCCTCTGTGGTCCCCTTCTCCTCCTGCCCCCAATCTCTCCCAGCATCAGGCGTATCTGTTTTATAAAAATTCATTTAGTAGTTGTGATGCATGCTTTATGTACTCCTCTATACATTATATTTCACAAGAAACAAGTTTTAAAATGCCAAGTTCACTCTGGCTACTGTGAAAGCATGCAAATATGTAAGCAGGAAGTCCAGTTGTCCAGGAAAGACAGGATACAGGCTTGGACGAGGGTTGAGAAGTAGTCAGATATAGGAAATAGTTTAGAAATAGAGGTAATAGGACTTGATGTGGAATATGAAGGGCAAAAAATACAGCAACAAACACCCTCAGTCATAAAACACAGTGAGAGTATGCAACAAAATTAACTAAGCTTCTGAAACAGAAATGTGAAGTTAATGTGAAGTGCTAAGCTGTGTAAGAATGGGTATCAGATGGAGGACTTCTGTCTGATACATCAGGGAAGGCTTCATAGAAAAGCAAGGAAGGAATTTCCCTGGTGGTCCAGTGGCTAAGACTCCGAGCTCCAAAGATGTTAGCCCAGGTTTCATCCCTGGTCAGGGAACTAGATCCCGCATGCCACATCCAAGAGTTCACATGCTGCAACTAAGACCCCGGCACGGACAAATAATTAAAAATAAATAAATATTTTTTAAAAGCTGGGAAAACAGTTGGCACAGATTATGGAGGAAATGGATGAGGGGTGATACAGTTAAAGGAGATTAGTGGATTGCTTACAGGCAGAAGCTTTGTATTGTCCTGTACTCTTGCACATTATTTTATTTTTGAGGCATTTCATGCATTCTCTCTCAAATAAGTTTTATCTACTTATGACTACCATCTAGATCCACAATAAAAGGTGTTAGCAAATTACTTCAAATGCAGTGGCCATTCCACAAGTCCTGATTGAACCATGAAGTCTTGAACAAGTATATCACACAGCTCTTAGAGGCCAATATCATGGTCACATGATCCCAGCGGCCTATATGGCAGTGCTTCTACACTACAGAATGGAATACGTATTATTAGCTTTTACACTATTGGCTTCATTTTACCTTCAAAATGTTACTGGAAGTTTAATTTTTGATACAAGCTTTTCTCATTGGATAGACTGATGGGTGTGGGAATAAAGGGGGGGATATATAGAAATAATGTCTAAAACAGAAGTTAGTGGGAAGGGAGACTTCTCAGTCAACCCACTTTATCTAGAAGGTTTCCTGCATGAGTCAGAGTGATTTGAGGATCATCCAGAATTAACAATAGGAGGCAACTTTTTTTTTCAGCCTTGTGGAAAAATAAAAGTGGGAGAAGCAATGATTTTAAAACTCTGTGGCGTTTCTGATTTCATGTATGATTTTAGGCACATCTCCTTAGTGGCTCAGCTGGTGAAGAATCCACCTGCAATGAGACCTGGGTTTGATCCCTAGGTTGGGAAGATCCCCTGGAGAAGGGAACACCTACCCAATCTAGAATTCTGGCCTGGAGAATTCCATGGACTGTATAGTCCATGGGGTCACAAAGAGTCGGGCATGACTGAGCGACTTTCACTCACTCTCTTTCATACACACTATACACCTTGTCATTAAAAAAAATTACTGTTGGCCTAAATGAGAGTGAGTTTTGCTTTCATAGGTGTCTAAGATTCCACTAGAGCCCATGAGAGAGTTGGAAATGAGAACACTGAAAACCAGAAGTACAGAGAAAGTGAAGGGGGAAGGTTAGATTAACTAGAGTACAAGCAAAGTGATGTGATAGCTAGTGCTCACAGATGCTTGTGAGAACTAGGAACCGTTGGAAGAGTTTTATCTATATTAATGCATTTACTCTCATGACAATGCTGTGAGGTCATCCTCATTTCACAGCTGAAGATACCATGGCACCGAAAGTTTGGGTAAATAAGTTCGTTGAGGTTACAGAACTGGAATTTGAAGCTAGGCTTTCTGAGTCTGGAGTTCATACTCTTAACTGTGGTGCTAGACTATATATATATATATAAAGATGTGAAAGATGTATTGCTTTGAATTTTTTAATCGGAGGATAATTGCTTTACAACAGTGTGTTGGTTTCTGTCCTATAACAATAGGAATCAGCCAGAAGTATACATGTCTCCTCCCTCTCTTAGCCTCCCTCCCACCCACCCCAGTTTTGAATTTTTATTGGAAGATAGTTGATTCCAATAGTTTATTGGAAGATAGTTGGAGACAGTTGAAGCTAACACAGTGTTGTGTTAGTTTCAGGTGTAGAGCAAAGGAAATCGGTTATACATCTACTAGACTGTAACTTTTTCTTAGAAAAAAAGGAAGAGATAGCATAAATGTTGGAATTTGTGTTTCTTCATATTCCTATCTCATAAAGCACAGCGACATTTTTAAATGGCACACAGAGACAACTATCTCCTCTACTTTGTCCCTGGTGCTTATTCCTTCGGCTTTCCAATGACAACCATGTCATTCTCTGGGGTGATTCTGAGTTTATTTTTGGCTGTGCTTGGTCTTCCTTGCTGTACTAGCTTTTCTCTAGTTGCCAGGAGCCCAGTAGGTCTAATTGGCCGTGTGTGGCCTTCTCATTCCGGTGGCTTCTCTTGTGGCGCACAGGATCTAGAGGCCCTGGCTTCAGGAACGGTGGCATGATGGCCTAGCTGCTCCACAGCATGTGGGATCGTCCGCCATCAGGGATTGAACCCACGTCTCCTGCATTGGCAGGTGGATTCTTTACCACTGAGCCACAAAGGACGCCCTGATTTTGAGTTTAAAATGCAGCTGACCTCAGCTTTTTTTTTTTTTTTTT